>QPMI01000609.1:0-225439 GCA_004431415.1 Cyanophora paradoxa | reverse complement strand
AATGTCTGATATTAATGATGTCTTTGCCGCTGGGTGTACCACCTCCTCACCCAGAGAGCAACTTCTTGCGCATCGTGTCCACCGCATTTGCAGATCCTGTGTGGCGGCGCCCGTACATCGCTGACTTTCTTCACCGCTCATCCTCTGGGCTTTCGTGCCAACCTTCATCATCTCCCATCCCCGATGATCGGCGTGCTCTTGCATTGTCTACTAGCTCACTCGACGTGGAGCATGCTCGCCCAGTACATGTAGGATGGCTACGTTTGCAATGACAACCAGTGCCAAGACGCTGATTGTGGACGACCTTGCGGCCGAAGATCTCGGCGTAATAGACGCTGCTCACGCGGATATGCCAACAGCGCCAGGCATCTGCATCCCTATCTACCGCAGCCTCCCGTGCGCAGCCACAGCGCTGCTTCTTTGCTCGGCCAAATTACTTACCAAATCCTCGCACTACGCGCAGGCTTGTCAAACCGTCTGCCGGGCCTTTTCGCATCAATAAACTTGTCATTTCCGGTACTGCCATCGCGTACCACTACGCTACCAACTATAGCCAACTCGTCGACGCCCGGCTTGAAGCCAGGAGGTTATCGTTCGCGGATCCCACAACACCTTACAGGACTTGCCGCCGCTGGCCGGCCCCCTGTCATTCTGCGGCTTGAGTGCACTGAAACAACCTACCATGTGGAACGACTCTTCACATTGCGGTCCCACACATTCATATCATTCCCTCCGCACGTGTGTCACCTGCATGGCCTCGCACATGCACATCAACCTCGAGCCCCGCTGGGTAGGTGACGGCAGCAAGCTCCAAGGCCCGTACCAGACAACGCATCTTGAAATTGAGATCCCAACTTCGCCTGTTGGTTGCATGCGGATGCAGTCCCTGCCTCGGTCCCTCGTTGTACTACGTTGTCCCGTTTCGGACTGTTGCCTGCAACCTGTAGCCTCTGGTATAGCCTTGCTTCCGCATCTCATATCGCTCGATCTCTCTGCTGCAGCCCTGTTCGACCATAGATATAGGGCCTCAGACATCGCTCGCTTTGCATCAGCCATCTCTTCTTCTACCCTTCGTCGCATTGTGATCCCCGTTGTATGCCCCCAGGGGGTCGAGTGCCTTGTTATCGTCAATGCCGTCGCGAATCTTGCGCGCAACTGCCGTGTCCTGGAGTCTCTCGGTCTCGTCGGCGGCATTCTGACGTTGCCAAGGCAGGTCCCGCGCTATGCGGCCGCTGCGGTGGCCGCAGCGTTTGAGACGTCCACCAGCATTAACGAGGTCTTTCTCGATGTCCCATCACAAGAGAACACCGTGTCCCGCGAGGTTGCAGCCTTCTTCCGAGCCTACATTACAGCTTTGCACGAACGCAGCACGATCGCCGATCGGCTACTCAAGGAGAAGCGTGATATCGCCGCGGCCGGAGCTCGCGTCTCCAAGGCATGCTCGCAGCCTGGCGAGGATGGCTTTCGTGGTCCGCTCGTTGAGGCTAAAGCAACCTATGAGGCTGTTCAGGCGGCAGAGACGCGGACCACCTTGCTCAGGCTTCGCGATTCCGAGCTAGCCGATGAGATTGCCCGTATACAGCAGGCCTTCTGTCCCTTCGAAATCGTCGATAATGATGTGATTGTTATTGATGACTGATATATATGCTTCCTGCAAATAGGCTATGTAGATGCTGTTTTAATTTAGTTTTGGTATTCATGAAGCCACACTGATCGCACTCCTCCTGCAAATTGGTGCCAGGGTGTCCGACCATCTTGCATTTCAAGCTCGGGTATCTTCTGCTTCAGCCGCCGCTGTATTTTTTTAGTTGCAGCCAGGAGGCAAAGGACTTCTTCATCCGGCACATGGATTCAATCCATGCACTTGATTAGGCTTCTCGGGCCTCACGCGCATCGCACTCGGAAGCTGCAGGGCTGTAGTCTAGCCTGTATCTATATAGCTACCTGCACTTCTTGAGCATGTCTCTTTTCGTAATTGTGATCAACTGATTTGTAGAGTACACGAAATTGTGATCAAATGATTTGTAGAGTACACGAACTCGCTGTCTGTAGCACACATGCACACACTCTCATTCTTTTGTAGCTGCAGGCTTAAGGTCCAGATCGGGTACTGTAGCTACTGTACTTGGGATACTGGAGGCGACGACGTATCTCGTGATGTACTCCGCCATGCCTAGCGGCCGTGGCATACCCTGAAGATCGCTGTTGCCCTTGGAACTTGCTATTAAGCTCATATTATACACGGTACTGTAGGCCTGCTGCAGCGCCGCAGCACTACGAGTGAGCGTCATCTTCGTCGTGATTGTGAGCCGTCAGCGCGTGCACACCTGCTGCACGCCGTCCGAAAGGCCAGGACGGTGCGTGTTGCTGTGTGCAGCTTCGTACCGGTCCTTGTCGTTCGGCGATGGGCTGCGCGGCTCGGCGTCCAAGTGAGCAGCTCTCGTGCGCGCATTTCCTCTTCGCGCGTGATTTGCGCACCGAGACCGCTTCATTGCCGTATGCGGTGCGATATCAGGCTGGTCACGGCTGGTCACGTCAACCTCCTTTCGAGAAAGTACCAATATTAATATTGTCAAAACGATGAGGCGAAGGAGGAAGAGCCTACCCCACACGGGCCCCCTAGCCGGCTTCAGGGTTGCAGCTGCCCAACCTACGGGAGTCTTTCCAACGCCAATGTTACGAAGTATTCGGACCCTTTTACACTTCGGCAGACTACGGCCGAGGTCGACAAGTGGGACTCTGAGTTGCGATCGCGCTACTTTACGTATACTCTGGTATCAACTTGTCTCATCGACTAACGAATTTCAGCTATAGTAATGGTTTCATGTTCGCGCGTTTTCGTGCTCTCGTTTATGCAATCTTCAGGCATCAATGTAATACAGTACCCGTTTTGACGGCCGTTCTGGTAATGCCGTTACCGTTGCGCGACCAGCTATCGGATTCAGTATGAATTACGTGGTCATCAGGTCTTTTGTTTGAAGCACCCCCTGGATGACTGCAGCTGATTGCCTCCGCACCGGCGTTCTTTAGTTACCGCGCATGGGACCTGCAGCTGCTGCGACCGGCTACCGGAACGCGGGTCAAGCTTGCACGAGTACTTGGTAGCGGTTTCTCATCGCTACCGGCGCAAGGTTGTTAGTTTCGCCGATTGATCAGCTTTGGTTCCATCGAACGGCTACTGGTACATCGGTGGACCGCGTACGTAGTGCGCACTATCGCCTTGGTGGCGGCCGCAAGGGCGGGAGTACGGCTGATCACGTGCGTGCCAGCGTGTTTTCTCGGGACCCGCCAGTTCCCGCTGAAAGCTACTTTAGGTCGCATGCTAGCTGCCGCCGTCGAGTCCAGATTCCAACTACTTTCGCTAGCAAGTCATGTGCGTATTGGCGTTGGCATATGTTGAACATCGCGTCCTCTACCTTACTCTGCTTTAATCGGGCGCATGCGCGTAGAATCTTACGACCTGGTTCTGTCGAGAGTCGTCGCTGTACCTACACTCTGTTTTTGTCAAGCGTCGTCGCTGTATATCTTGTCACCTGGTTGTTAATTCAAGGATCACTACCACTGGCAAGACACTGTATCGCGCCAGGTAATCCGTGATGGTGACGCTTTGTTAGCTTGACTTATAATTATGAGAGCAGTAACAGCTTTTCAAATGGCAACTCTTGTTGCACTTCCTAGGCAATTTATGTATGAATTCCCCTCTTCTCACTCGCACTTCATGTCATTACCTGCTCCATCGTTTGTGCGCATCTAATGTTCTTGCCTTGGGTGCTGTGCACTGGATGCTGATGTCCTTGTTACCAGGCACCTTGCAATCCGCCGATTCAGTACATTGCAAGTAATATATCCGACCTGCTCATCACCTAACTGGGACTAGCGCAAGTTTATCCGCGGAGGTGACGTTGCGATGTGCTGTGCACATCTTTTGCTCGTTCTTGAATTCAGTTTTTGTCGCAGTTCTTCTATAGATGTACCGTCCTTGCGTCATGCACCGCAGCATTCCGTACCGAGCATGATTTGCGGTACCATATGGCAGGGGCACATGACACTACACGTGATGGTATTTTCCCATGCGGATATTGTGCCATGGTCCTCGCCGACCGTCCAGCTTGGGATGCACACCGTGTGTCCGTGCATCATGTAGGCCGGCTACGTACGTGTGGGTCTCAATGCGATTGTTCTCCGGGTCTCTTACCTGAACTGTACGGATGTAGGGCAAAATCGTGCGTCTGTCCGTCGGAGCGAATATTCGAATGCGGATAGACAGACATTGCGGACTGCCGATACCGGTGAGTTTCTTTATTTTGCATTTCGTGCCTTCTCTCATTCTTAACATATCAGTGCTGCAGTTCGTCACGCATCTAACTCTCGTTGGACCGCGGAACATGCTAGGAGCGCACTTCGAAGTTTTCACCCAGCGTAATCGGTCGCTGGAACGTCATGCCAACTTTGAAACCATTTTAGCAAAGTGCATTTATTCTGCATCTTATAACCTGCATTAGTTTGTTGCTGACTCTGCAAGCTATGAACCTGTACAATTCTGGAATGAAATCTCAATCTCGATCTGAAGGATGCTGCAAGAGTGTTCTTCTCAAGCTATACTGCATCGGGCACTTGTAGTTGCTGCACCGAATCACGACGTGCAGACAAATTACATATTCTGCGGTGCAAGTGCATCGCCTCTGAGAGTACTAGTACCTCGTATAGTACAGTAAGGACTGTCAGTGCGTGACGGGCGACGTGCGATGTCATGTCTGTTCAATTATGAAGCTACACGGAATACCTTCGTCACAAGCTACAGTTGAATTTGCAGCCGGTGTATATGCTTTCAAGTGTGCCCCCGATCGACCTTCTGCCCTCTCAAGTTTGGTGCGTTCCAAGTATTTTCGGACTGCTCGGTCACTACACTATACCTAATTCAGCGGTGCAAAGAACCGTCTGCATTGTGTGGATGTGGATGACGTACACGTACCTTCTATCCGACTTAACCTACCCGAATTATTGATGTGCCAACGGGTTAATATTACAGGTTCGGAGTCTGTCAGTATAATGCGAGTCATCTTGTTGTCGCTCATATTGCACGTGCCCTGCTATTCTCAGTTAATTCACGTCCGGGCCGAAAGGAAAAACGTCGGAGATCGGTGAAGGCAGCTCGGCTCGCAAGGGCGCGTTATCTTTGTACCGTGCAATCCCATCAATAACATCAATCAATATTTCCTCTGCCACCTAGAGGAAAGTTTGCTTGGTCAACCAGCGAAAGCCGAAAGGTGGGGAGACTGGTATAATCGTGTCAGGTTGGACCGGTGCTTCGAGGTTCTTGAGTGCCTTCGTGACACTACAAAACACATATATTATCAGAACATACAACTACGGGATCCAACGATCGGAGTTGTTAGCAGAAATAGATAAGTGGAATGCTGCACGACAGATAATGTCATTAATCCTCGCGACACGGAGATCTGATAGCGCAACATCGGAAACACGACGATGCTGATTCGGCTCACATGACCGTCCTATCTGCCGTCGGTTCGTCAATTTAAAGGGACTTCCCTCAGCACCTTCTGTGAACGATGGTCGTATTCTGCGTGCCATTCGCCGGAAACAGATGTGTGCTCCTTCTGTCTGTTTTCAACAGGTGCGATGCGCCCGCGACCAATGTCACATTTGATATCATTCCTAATTTATTGTCAGGCACGCATGGTTTACACGACCAGCTAGACCGATCCAACTGTCGGCACGTGAATTTTTCCCACCGTTGCCTCGCGTCATCATCCGCCATTTCAACGCGACGGCCGCTCTTCTTATTCGATTTCGATTATACTCGATGACGATGCGTGGCGTGGATTTAACTTTGTCAGAGATAATATCGTCAATGCTGTTTCAGCGAAAACCGCGAGGCACATGCTGTCACGTCAACGACCACCATGACGGTTGCTGACGCTTTAATTTAATCAACAGTACTGTTGAAGATCATTCCTTAGATGCTCTCGCCATTCGCACGCGTGTTATCGTACGATGACTCGTAATGTGAATTTATGTTTGTGTTCATTGCACTTCCGACCTTGGGCTAATGTGTCCGAGACCACATGTACAGGTTCGTGGAACCGCCGCATACTGGAACAATGCACGAAATAAATTACACAGCATGTTTACGACAATCGGATTTCCTCATATTTATATGACGCTGTCAGCGATGATCTACATTGGCCCGATCTTCTTCGGGCCATCGATCCTGTCAAGTTCCCGTCAGCGCCGCCGTCGCCGAATTTACTAAGAATCGGGACGATGTTGTAAAATTGCTGAACGAGAATCCTGGCATTGTGGCTGAGCATTTTGATGAACGGTTCGCGCCATGCTTGACCTCTTCAATCTACGGCTGGTGAAGTGCTTTTTGGTTGGCCTGTTGTTGATTTCTTTGTCCGGTGCGCCGATGTTTTTGAATCCTGTGACCCTGCACATTTGCTGTCTTACCTGTTTCTACAAAGGTATGAAGTTCAGAGTCGAGGGTCGCTTCACGCACATTTGGTGATTGGCTGGGCGAGCGCACCGAGATGGTGTCACGACGCCCCGCCCGTCCTAGACCCCGCAGACCCGGTTTCAATGGCGAACAAGTCTGCGCGTGGCTGGATACGGTTGTTCAGACCGAGGTAAGCCATTACCGTTGTTGCTAATTTCCAGGATGCTGCACACTATTAATCTTGAATGTAGCAACTCGGACGGAAGGTCCTTTCGCCCAAGAATGGGCTACACCCCGCCTACAGGACTACGTGGCACGATTCAATCGACATAAACACTCTCACACATGTCGCATCGATCCCGCCGCAGTGGGCAAATTTCGTCGCCGTCGCAAGCTTGCGACGTCGACGAAAACGCCGAGTTGCATGACCCTATCACTGATGCCACGAAGCTGAACGTGCTAGAAGACCAGCTACAGGCCATGGAAAAAGCTGCTCCGCACGAGCACGTGGCTCGTTCAGCCCGGATCGCCAAATTTATGGCCGAGTACAAGGAGCGGTGCAAGTGTCGCTTCGGATTCCACATGTGTTTGCCGCCAAAACGCATCTGCGGAGCTCTCACGAAGAACGTTTATGTGTCGTGGGGACCGGGAAGTGATATTTAGGCGCTTCACACAGGATGATCGCTACACGAACAATTTCCACAACATTATCATCCAGCTCTGGCAAGCTAATATGGATATCCAAATCGTCACAAATCCGTACAAGATAGCAGCTTACATTTTAGGGTATATGACCAAAGACGAGACGGAGGAGATGAAGGCGGTGGAAAACGTCCTAAATGACCTACCAGAGGATGCGTCAACTAACCAGATCCTCCTAAAAGTAATGTTTCTCATTTCTGATGCTGCGCGGTTCCCTAAATTAACTCTACCGGCATTGCGAAATAGATGCGAAATGCCATGTTGGGTGTCGCACAATGTCCAAGCAGGAAGCTGGGTTGTATTGTCTAGGTGCGTAGCATCAATGTAAGCCAGTATTATAATTATGCCTCATTTATGTATATCATCGCCTGTAACCATGCAGCATGCTCATGCTTGGCACTCTGTCCAGGCATTCCGTTGTTTTTTTCGTCACGATCATCGTGCTCTGTCGGGGCCTACCTCCTGGTAAACGTGGAAAGCACCTGCGGCATAAACGGGAGCTCGAATTTCGAATGCAACATAATCCGAACGATCAAGATGCTTGGGCCGACGACCAGGTTGATTACTATATGGCTCGCAGTAAGGATCCCGACGGTGTCCAATCTGTCTTTTATTGTACAAATGAAATCTCGCTACTGACTGACATTTCTTCTTGCTCAGGTGCAGAACCTGTCTTCGAATCTATAACCTTCATGCAGTACATGAACTGGTTTAACTTACATTTCTTGGTGATGCACCAAAAGGAGGCGGCCAGACGCAAATCTCACGTCTGAAAACGTTGATTGTGAGGGAGACGAGGATGAGCGGAACTCAATGATTGGGAGCCTAATCCCGCGTGGGCGAATGCAGAGATTCGAAACAGCATCCGCAAAGTACTGCACCCTTGCGCTC
The DNA here is from genome assembly GCA_004431415.1 of Cyanophora paradoxa. Taxonomy (NCBI): domain Eukaryota; class Glaucocystophyceae; order Cyanophorales; family Cyanophoraceae; genus Cyanophora; species Cyanophora paradoxa. The sequence continues at coordinate 217,389 of QPMI01000609.1, read as the reverse complement.
AAAGAAGGCGGGATCCAGGTGAACGTTTACGTCGTAATTCGTTTGTTCTCACGTGCCCTCGAGCTCTATCTCATTTATTGCCTGCGCAGTGTGTGCCCTCGGTCTTCTCTGTTGAGGCCCTTTCAACGCCACATCCTTCAACAGCGACGTCGACCGAGGACTGTGAGAGTGCGAATTCCAAAGGATGGTGACCCGAAGGCCTGTACAGTCTGCTGTTGATGCACGTACCATTTCGGAACGAGCTACGTGATTTACTTGGTGTTGAGTCCGAGATGAAGTTACTCCTGCCGTCATTTCTGCTGCCGTCACCCGGCATCGTGCTACTATCGAGTACAATATTCAGTTCACTCACTGTCAAATGGCTGCCCGGATTGAACGGTCCTCCAGAAGTTCGATCGTGATGCTCGCTTGGTCGCCGGCAAGAATTTAAACCGGATAACCGGTCCACAATGGCACTGCTTCTTCTGTACATCACCTGCGCCTGGGCCAACAGTCGGCTTTAATGGGGTCGACGACGTTCGTGACGAGCCATCGATAGTACCGACGCGAGTTACGTCAACGGTAGCGCGTGATGCAACGTTGTCGGCACTGCCCACTCCGACGTATCTATTTCGGCCCTCTGGTGCGGATGACTTCAGCCCTCTGGTGCGGATGATGTTCCTACCGCACCTCTGCTGGACCCCCGCCTCTTCGGGAGTTGATTTACATGACCTCGATTCGATGAGCCTCTCGGAAATGAGGATAAGCTGAAGCCAAGGCAGCGGAATTGATGGTTGCGATTCGTCAGATGACAACTCGGCTCGAAAAGCACTACTCAACCAAGCTGAGTACGCTGCTCGTGCTCTAGATGGTGTGGTGATCTTTATTAATTGTACTATATGAACAGGTACAAATCTATTGTGGCCGCTAATTCCGGATGCCGAATGTCGTCACAAAGAGCTTCCTGTCGTATCCCCTAAGCAGCCTCTGCACATTGCGTGTGTTGGTCCAGGCGGGACTGGCAAATCTTTTCTTATCAAAACCATTGTTAAGTACATGCTCAACTGGAGTCGTGACCACGCAAACATGCAGCAACCGTGTGGCAATGGCGGCATATTACTCATGTCCTGGTCTGGCGTGGCATCCTTCAACATCGAGGTAGCACCGTGTCATCTGTGCTAGCTTTTGGGCTCCTCCCAAACACGGCGAAAAAATACATTCTATCCTTTATCTGCGCCCGAGCGTGCCAATTGAATGCAAGGTTCCGTGATGTCGAACTTATCATTATTGACGAGATCAGCTTTGTTGGCGGCAAGAACTTTCCTCGAATCAATCAGCGGTTACAGGAGATCTTCCAGGTGGCGGAGCCGTTCGCAGGGAAATCTATCCTGTGCTTCGGGATTTCTTCCAACTTCCGCCAGTGCAGGAGAAACGGATTTACAACATTTTCGAAAGACGGATGTGGCGTACCTTCAAGCGCAGTGGCGAACTGGTTGATGATATTCACCTGTGGCTGTCTTTGTTTCACCCTATCTTCCTCGATGAGGTCGTCAGGCAAGCTGGAGACACCATGTGGCGTGACACATGTTTGCGATTACGAGTCGGAGAATTTGATGACCGTGATAAGCAATTCATTCTGTCCAGGTACGTTCTGAAACCATTACATCCCTGTATTGCACCGCCGCTCGCCTTTCTGTGAACGCACCGTGCAGATCTGTGAACCCCGAGGAGAACCGTCGGGGTATGCTGCACTGGCTTGCGAACTAGCATCCCCCGCCTGGGAAACAGCGTTGCGAGTCTTCCCTTGCAACAGAGAAGTACTGAATTACAACAATGATCGTCTCTTTGCAACGTCCCGTCGGTATTTGGCTCCGATTATCACACTTGAGCTTTCGATGAAGGAGAGTATGATCACAAATCCAAACGTGTAAACCAGCTGAACCGGTTGAGGTACGAACCCATGTCCGCCAGAGTATCAGTTGTTTTTTAAGCTTGTGCGTTCGTGGTGCAGAATAAAATGGCGACCTCTTATTGGCGAAGTTCACCTTCTGCTTGGCTCGCGGGTTATGATGATCATCAATGAGGACACGCACGATGTCTTGTAAATGGCGCGCTGGACGCTGGTTGGATGGGAGTTTGACGGTCCAGTACCTACAGCTTCGTCGACTGTTCGGCTACTTGACAAGAATTCTCCAGTTGCCATGTATGTGGCTTTTGACGACGACAAAGTCGGCAGGAAGCGCGGACGTACGAAAGTGACACTGGCCGGTGTTGATTACCAGGCCGTACGTGTTGAGCCGTCTGAGCGTGACATATCAACGAACCAGTTATCCACGACAAGTCTTCAGCACTGCCTACTCAAACTGAGCACGAAGTGATTCCTGGTTTGACGAATGCGGCAAAATCTACAAGTTCCGCTCCTTCTCGCACTCAGTTCCCTTTTCGTCTGGCGTGGGCTGTAACCGTTCACAAGTGTCAAGGCCTCACACTGTCAAGATAGTCGTTGATTTGTCACGCGCTTTCACCTACAACATGGCGTATGTCGCATGTAGTCGGTTCGATCATCTGCGGACATCATTTTCACCAATGTACTGCGTGACCCTATGGCTAGACGGAAGAAAGGCAAAGGACGTGCGCACCAATCTGCGATCCCACTGGCACAATGGATTCCGACAGCGACGTCTCCGAGTTACCGACATTGCAATGTGCAGCACTCCGTCACTCGACCGCTGGTTGTACTTCGCTCCGAATCCGTCGGATATACGGGAGAATGCCCGGCTCCGTGCACTGGCCACGCGGATTGTGTCCGTCAGACAATCTTCATATCGCTTGGGCACGTCTGTTTTTGAAGTCGCTAAACCGCAACTGGTGGTAGAAGAGCAGCGCACCTTGGCCGAGAAATTTGCATCGACTCCCAAGTCTGGCGCTGCGGTACTCGTACACGCATTGATGCTCCTTCTACCGACCCCCGCGTGTATCTCACACCGACCCACCGCGTGCATCTCCCAAGACTCCAAAGCGTAAGCGCAATGAGTCTACTTAACGTCGACGAACAAGCGATCCGCTGCATCCTTTCCTCGAGCTCTTCAGCGATGCCTTCCAGTGTACCTCGTGATCGGACGACGCCTACTTCGTCGACTTCTCTCTTACCCACACGACCCACGCTCTTCCACCACGGAATTTGTCAGCTGCTTTGAGCAGGCGTCGTGTAGTGCAGCTTTGGGGTTCATTGCCACTGAAGGAACCTGTGATCGTAACTCGTCGCATCCCTCACCTGCATCCACTGCGCCATGCTTGTTCCTCCGGATATGCGACTATCGATAGCTGGTGTAATGTCTGCCCGTATCTACGACATGGAATGCATAACGTGTTGCTTTCCGCTACAGTCTCTCCTAACTAATTCCAGTGAGGTCCGCCTTTATTATATCTGATATGTCTCGTATTTAGAATGCAGTTCCCAGTGGCTGATGCGGCATTCCACGCAGTAATTCTGGAGCAGGACGATGCATGTTTTTGTCAATAATTGACAGCATGATTGCGAAGGACCCTTCCTATTTTTACGCGTAATAGTGATAAATGTGATTGGCGGATCGATTGCGTTCCGACGTGGTTGATCTGATGATGTCCATTAATCCGATGCATCCTCTTTTCCTTTACTCAACTCAGCTGCCGTACCCGACGTACCCCATGGCAACCGGCTCACAATTTTGGGCCTCCGTTCTGCATTCGTACTGCAGCCGCATGCGAGATCCGAGAACTGATGTAATGTATTGCCTTCAGCGGTCTGTTCGGTTTCATAATTGACTGTTATCGCCGCAGCCACAAATCTGGAAGTCGCCTTCTGCGCTGCATATCTAGGTAGACCTATAATGGTATTCTTCGAAGATAGGAGCGTCAATCGCCGCTTCCGTATATTCACACCGGAATGGATGGTACTTATCACATGCCTCCTGCCGTGCGTACATGCGTCCTTTGCTTCTGTTATACCACGGCATATTTCATGTAGACGGTACTCTGTTTTCTGTCAGAAACCACCACTATTCTGCGCTAGTTCCTTAGACCTAATTACTTACAGCTACGGTGCTTACAATGCAGACCCAGTTACGCTAGTTTAGAGGTGTTTGTGCCTGTATATATATTCTTATTCTTCGCGCTGCAATGCACACGAAGTCCATATTTGAAGATGCACATGATCTATGACCGATGCTGGTATGAGGGCCGGGATATCTTCCACATCCTCAATACTAGCAGTAGTCGCCCAGGATTGACGGTGTCTGATGTGTCATTGGTTTGTTGTAAAGTGCTGTTGGCTTGTTGCAAGCTGGCCCACGGATACAGCCCAAGTTTGGCCCATCGTCCGTAGGGCACTTGCTTGTCCATGTGCTCCAAACCCGCATCCTCCTCCGTACTGTCTATCGACAGTGCTATTAAGAGGTCCGTCCAGTTGAATGATCCGAAGGTTCAGAGATAAAAAACTGCATTTCCCGTGCGAGGGTTGTCTACGCGTGCGCCGCTACTTACACCGTACAATCCGCTGAGCAGATGCGCGGATGAATTGTCGTTCGACGACGCTGAGCAGATGCGCCGGATGAATTGTCGTTCTGTGCTGTTATCGATCAGTTGAATCAGATCACAACTCGCGCGGCTCGCTATGCATGGCACCTGACGTGATGCGTGGATGATCCGTCCACGCTTCAGCTGAAAGGTCTTGCGAGAACCAATGTACCGTATGTCTTGTAATGGCAAGAAGTTACTACTATAGGCAGCTTCAGGTGCTGTTTGGTCCTCAGTTACGAAGTTTCGAATTGCGACTGTACCCCTCGAATGTCATTTTCATCACATAGTAGTATAATTATATCATGCAATCTGTAGACGCCGCACCGACGACCGTACGCGTGGATCGCAAGGCGATGCTTCCCCGTATATAGCGTTCGAAGCGCCTCCGGAGCGGGTAAAAGCACGCTCATTTCCGACTTGATGGTAGTCGCCGCGGAAGTAAACTGCGCGGTCAAGTTTCGCATCTTTCCCGAGCCTCTGCATCTATGGAAACCATGGTTGACTGGCATTTTGCGGAAGGCGCCCGCAACCTGGTGCCGTACTTGGCATGCAACTTCGAGCGTTCCTTTCCCATTCAACCCACTTACAGCAACTGTCAGCTTTGAATGCATGTAGTTCTGCCTATCACGATCGCCCGCTTGTTGGTCTCGTCGAGCGCTGCCATCTTTCCTCACAGGAAATCTTTGCAGAGTACTGGTACGCCCGTGGTTACCTCACGGATGCGGAGCGTGTTTGCTGCAAGAAATTCAGGCATCTCTTTCATTTCACGATCCACTTGCTGTCGTATCACTAGATGTATCACCTGCATCTGTATGGAGAGGCTCTTTCCCGGGAGATAATCACGAAGCTCTCAGTACTATACCAGGACTCCACGCACGTTATAGTGACTGGATATTCTCTCTCGAGTCCAGTCGCACTTTACCCGTGATTCGTCTTGATGCTTCCATGCCCGTCAGAGACCTTGCGACTCAGTTACTTCCTCGTTTAGAGAGCAGTGTCCTGGTCCGAAGAACATGTGATATTTTGAATACAGTCCATATTTGTGGATGGCTGTGTCTGAGCCCTAGTGGGGGCGGATGTTGGCCGCTTGCGTGCTTTCCAATGTTGCGACCGCCGTCCTTCCTACCTTGGAGCCTGCAGTGGAACCGTAGGGCGTTGGGTGGCAGCGGCGCGGGCGCTGGAGGTGATGGGGGCAGCATATACGAGGCGCCGGATGGCCGGTGGGCGGGCGCCGGCTGGTGCCGGAGCAGGGCCATGGATGCACTGCGATGTGATCAAATGTTACCGGCCCGAACCACGGAGGTGGGCAGTGGGGGCGTTGTGAGTCGGGTGGCTGGTGGCGTGCCCTCGCAGTGGATGCCGCCGTACTTGCATGCTTGGGGTCACAGCTAAGACATGGCAGCCGGGCTGTGAACTGGAGTGAAAGCGGGCAATTGCGAACAGTGGGAGCGAAACTTGCACCGGTGCTGCGAACCGGAGTGAAAGCGTGCAGCGGGACTGTGAACCAGAGTGAAAGCGGGGCCGCCGCTGCGTCCCGGCTGCCCTCGCCGCGAAGGCGCCACGAGTCGAGCTACCTGCACCCGCCCCGTCGCGCAGGGCGCGGCGAAGAAGGCGGGAGGCCCGCACCAAGCGAGACATTGGCCGCCGCTGCAACCCGGCCGCGCCGGCCCTGCCGCGAAGGCGCCGCGAATCGGGTCGCCTCCGTTCACCTAGCTCGTCGCGCGGGCGCGGCGCTGAAGGCGGGAGGCGCGCACCAAGCGAGAGATGGGCCGTCTCTACGTTCTGGCCGCCCCCGCCGCGCGGGCGTCGCGGTCGAGACCCCTGCCCCGCTCCGTCGCGCGGGCGCGGTGGCGACGGTGTGGAGGCGCGCACCAAGCGAGAGATGAGCCGAGGCTGCGCCCCGGGTGGCTTACTATATTCTAGTCCATGTCCTAGCTAAAGATCTTCGCATCGCGGACTGAAAGCAAGATGGCGAATAAGACTCACTCCCAGGATTCGAACCTGGGTTTAAGCGATGTGAGCAGCCGTCCGGACGGCTGGTCTAGATCTACGGGTACAGAATAGCCAAGCTTCAGTCCGAACCATTTGGTTGGCGCGGGTCAGCTTATCTTCGGCGGCTTACTATTTTGTAGTCCATGTCCTAGCTAAAGATTTTCGTACACGGACTGAAAGCAAGATGGTGAAAAAGATCACTCCCAGGATTCGAACCTGGTCTAAGCGATGCGAGCAGCCGTCCGGGTCGGCTGGTCTACGGGTACCGAATAGCCAAGCTTCAGCCCGAACCATTTGGTTGGCGCCGGTCAGATTCTCTTCCGGCGGCTTACCATATCGTAGGCCAGGCCTAGTTCGTCCGGTTGCAAGCATCCGGTCATTTGCTACCGCTCACCCAGTTAGCTCTCATGTCGACAGCTAAGTTCGCGATACCTGGATATGTTACAGTTCGCGTACGAGTGTGTGCATGTACTAGCTAAGTATACATGCAGCCTACTCATGGTAACATGCCATTGGTTGACTGACGTGGATAGTATGCGAACGACAGGTGTCCGGCTATGTATGTTACGCGCGCGGAGTGCCGCGAGAACGTTCCATCTCGGCTGGCGACGTCGGAGTTCTCCTACCAGCTGATCCACTAGCCGTGGGCGAATCCGATATACAACAACTTGATAAACTGACGTATGCATCATTATTTACGTGGGCATTTCCTTGTGGATTCTCAAATTTAACAATGAATACATGCATGGTCGTACAGTGATCCGCCGCTCAAATTTATTGACGCGTCATGGGCTGTATCCTTCAGATGAGGTACGCTTGAAACCTGTTCACATGATCATCGTTCTTGGCACATTACCCTTCTTGTCAGCGACGACACCCGCTAGCCGCGTCCAGCATTTTTGTCTCGCATTGGTGCACTGGACTCGAACATCCTCACTCCCATTCGGACCGGATGGTAAGTCACATGATGTGCCGACCGTATAACTATATTTAAATAGGGAGCAAGGAGGGAGGTTATCTATAAGTGTTAATCTAAATAAGTGTTAGGGCGCTATGCACAGATGACCGAGTCTCCCCGTAATTTATGTGCTCAGGATTTGATTCGATACGCTCGACAATTCCGGTTAATCCAAGAATATTTTACGGTTGCTCAAGACGACCTGCCGCGGCTGCTTGTGCCGCCTCGTATGATAGCGTATGTCCATTGTGACAATGAGGTTCTCCCTGCATATTTCCAACTAGCCACTGAACCTGGCATGGAAGATGCTTTCAATTCCTTGCAGCTTGGCGACGTGTTAAGGTTCTTGTTAATATTGCTATCCAGACGTCTGATGTTGACTGACCTGTGTGCTTATGCCCGCCCTCCTAGTTCAGCTATGTAAACAACTGCGTACTCCAAGAAGAGATAATCCGCCACTCATCGCGAGCTCCGATGTTGAACCCATATTGCGCCGGACACCTTATCTCCCTTCTCCGAACTTAAGAACGAACCTCTGATATACGATGATGACTTGACTGCCATTCGACGTCGTGCACATGCAAACATGGCGTTTGCGATACAATTGCGATCCATGTATCCGAAATTCCCTTCCCAGATACCGCTAGTCTTTCAAATGATGACGACTTAGCAGTTGTCCGTAGACGGGCGCTTTCGAACTTGCGTTTGCGCTTCGGCTCGGTCGTTAGTAGAGGACTTTTCTTTCCCACGTTTTCTGATCCCGAAGATACACACGTGTAATCGATGATGCATATAATTTCTGATGCTGGTTCAGGAGTCATGGCGTGGCAATGGGGCGGCAGTGGGTATGTCGTTTCTATCATTTAGCACCAGTTCTTGCTGCGTCTGTAATCGCACTTTTTTGTTTTGAGCGGGGTGTGCGTTGTTTTTGAGCGGGTGAACCCTGTGAGCAACCCACCTGAGCAGCTGGTCCTCCCTAATCCTCTTTCCCCTCCCGCACTTATTGGTCTGCCCCTATAAATGAGGTTCTGCTGTGTGTTATTTGTGCAGATTCTGAGTGACTCACTTGCCCGTTACCCTCGCAAATGAAAACCAGTTTGCTTTATCCACGCTCACGGACCATGAATACAATTGCTACCCCAACCATGTCCGTCTACCCCAATACATCTCTGTATATCCACCGGTTCCCGTCTATTTACTCGCTAAGAATTGTTCATGCCCTCGACTTGCCACCTGTTCATGTCCTCGACTTGCCAACGTTAATATTCCTCATCTTCTTCACCCGCGTCTTCCTGTCCCTCGACATCCGACGTGACGTCGGCGTCTTTCGTCTTTCGCGTCTTCTTGGAGTCACCTGAGCGTTTCCGCCGGACTTCCGCTTGGTCCCGTTGGCTGACGTGTTTACGATTACGCCGTATTAATTGGAGGTGTCTGTGTAAACTCGTACCTCGCGCTCAGTCTGGCCCATGTGAAATGACGCCTCGCTGCCACCACGAGAGACTGCAAACGGGTTTGCCTTGAATGTGAGTAGCTGCGGCTGCATCCCCGATCCAATTGCCGCCATTGCCATCGACGAGCTCGAGTGCCCAATCGATCCAGCCCTCCAATACCATTGAATCCACCAGTAACTGGTCCTCCGGTCCCGTTGAGGCTAGACCACTGCCACTGTTTGCAGCTGGCCCGATCGGGAAAAGACCTGACTGTAGTTATTAGCCGGAGTCTACATATTTATAGAAATATTGCACCGAGCCGATTGTAGCGTTGCCAAGCGGAACGGACGCATGCATGCGGGCCTGCACGTCGGGTGTCTTGAGCGACTTCGTCACAAACCCGTCTGGAGGCTTGTCTTCCGCTGTTCGTACTCCGCAAGTCCCATGACCTCAGAAAGTAGCCAAACCACATTTCCACCGGCTTGCCTGCGGTCTCTCGAACTTGAACTGCCAAGGAAGGGTGAATTTGGCATATACCACCATCGTGATATACTGAAGCACCTCGACAAACGATACGACGATGTCGGCGACGTTGTTGACGCTGTAATTGTCGTACAGCACTCCAAGGGTGTCGAACTTGGCATCCTTTCCAAACGAGCAGAAACTTTGCATCCGTGCTTGTCCATGCAAACATATCCATCCTCGTCCTCTTTGATAACACAATGCACATTGTCTGTGGTCTCGCAATCAGCCTAACTTGGGTATTAACGTATAGTGGAGCACACATTCGCTGAACCGATTTGATTCGCACTGCCTGTTCACACTCATGTAATCAACGGTTGCAGCCTTGAAGTCTGAGACGATTTCGTAACGCATGATAGTAAACACCGCGTGTTCCATGCTCGCCAGTTTATGCGGCAGACTAGAAAGTCGAGGGTCCTGCACAAGTACATACACGTGTTAAAGCAGATTTCCAGAGTGTTATAGCGGAATGTACCTGTTCGTGTACGGCCTCAAATGCAATGTTCCCAACGTTACCAGAATTGATTTGAATCTCTTTCAGCATTGTGCGATCCCGCGAAATTGCCAAGCCAATTTTTCGTTGGCCGTACCTTTCACAAGGTAACGGGCCTTCGAGGCCCGCATGATCAAATACTGCCGCAAAAACTTCTGTGTGAGCGTAGATATGAGCGTACTACTTATGGAGCGGAATGGCTGACCATTCCATCAATGCTGCAGCTGGTGCTCAACTGGTCGGTGATCGCGTTCACTTGCTGAACAATATCTCCCTTGGCCGCCATTTTTTCCGCATTCTTCACGATAGCTCCTGTGAAAATACGAATTGCGATTTTGTCGCCGACCTAGGCATTGAGGGAGACGGCGTAAGCGTGCGTTGTACGTGGAACTTATGTTGATGCAACGTACCTCGTCCTCCAACGTGCCTCGGATTGAATTCGAATCAGTCCCATTCTGTCCGTTGATGCTGTGCATGTTCCCGATTCGAACGATGCCCTCGAAATCCCTGCCATCCTTCAAATCCGCGAAGGTGCGCGCCACAGTGATCCGCTTGAGAGGGCTGTAATGGTCATTAGACTCCGCCGGTTAGGTGTCTAAATTGTATGCGGAGCTTACGATATCATGGTCAACGTGTGGCCAACCGCGGGCCGACCGCAGCGGGAGAAATCGGCGCAAGCGCGGTACTTGTCTTTGAGGTAGGGCTAACCAGCAAGCTGTGCTATCTGTCTCAATACGCGTTGAATTCCGACAATACAGTGAACTTACTGATTGCCTGATGCGACGGGGGCTGTCCTGCGATAGCCGAGGGAACCTGCTCTCGCCCGTCCGCATCCTGCGATCATCGAGGACCTTGTCGGCACCATCCGCGGCATGTCCACTGTCACGAATAAAAATTAGACACAGCGCAAGGACCGTACACACCACTGGCGTTGAAAGTTTCAAAACCCACCTGGCCGCCGGAACCGGATTTCCAGAAGCTTCGGCTTCTCAGTGACATCAATCGCTGTCTCCTCCGCCTCGGCTTCCGGCTGCAGTCCCTTCGCTGGATTACCACTCCCTTTTGCCTTTGCAGGTGGAGCTGTCGCCGACGCTTTCTTAGGCGTCTTCACACTGGCCTCCTCAGGATTATCACCTTGCGCGGCAGGGGCCGTGGTCTTGGGTTGACGGGCCATGACGCTTGAAGAGGTGCACACCCGAGTGACCGCGGTGAATTTCAAACTTTGCTCTAACACTGCGGTATCGATTGCGTACTAACCAAAATTGCGTACACCCCGCAAAAGTTCCCGTTTAGATTAGAATCGCTGCACCCTTGCATTGCTTGCTTCATGCTGGCGCTCTCTAACTCGCCACCGTACACCTTGTTCCCGCCCTCTAACAGATCCCGCCGGCCCTGCTGACGCCGTCTCAGGCCAGACACATGCACGACGTTCCAGACGCACCACATCTCGCGCGTATCCGCGCTGTCCGTTTGGCGAGGGCCCAGCGCTGCCGCTTTTCAACTCCGGTTACAGTCACCAAGTGCACGCTCGCGCACTTGGACATTACCCGACCTGGATTCATAGGAATGCCGACACCTTTTTCGATTGCAGCGCACGTGGCAGTACAGCCGAGATTGTTAGAAAATATCGAAGAGTGATTATACAATCCAATGATCGTGAATAGCCTGAACGGACGCAGCACACAATTCGCAATTTGCTGCTGCTGGACGGCGGCGGTGGCGGGTCGCTTGCGATGCACCAGTGGCGGGGCGATGTGATGTAGAGCGACGGAGGTAGTGTGCGGGCAGGGCGCCCGCCATAGGCATGTCCATTGAATGACGGCGGGTGCGGGCCGCTGTCGTGTCCCTGGACGTGAAGGCCGCCGCCGTCTCTCTTCCGGAGCACGCAGCTAAGACATGGCGCCGGGGGCCGATCGCGAGAAGCCATAGTGCGCGGAGGGCGCCGGGGCCGAGGAGCCAGATTGCGCGGGTAAGGCACTGGGAGGTGGCATGAGAGAGACGCTAGAGTGCGGCGCTGGCGGGGGGCCTGCGAGCAGATCGACTGGCTGAGCTTGGGCGGGGGTACGGGTGCTTCAGCAATCTTAAGCTCTATGGCTGCATAGCTGCCAGCACGGCTCTTACTTCGGAGAAGCCAGCTAGCATTACACTTGTATTCGTACAATTTAGTTTCCCGACCGCGGGGCGGGGTGTGGTGGGGCGGGGCGGGGCGGGGCGGGTCAGGGCGGCCATGGGGCAGGGCGGCCGCTGGGCGGGGCAGGGCGACCGCGGGGCGGGCCTGTGGGGCTAGCCGGCGCCTGATAGTGTCTGTTAGTTTATTGAGCCTCTGCAAAAAATTCAGGGGTGTGCGCCCGCAAGGAATCTATAGATCTATCTTTACTGCCGCCAGGGATGGGGCCCCGCTGCCTAGATATAGTCGGCGTCTGGCATGAGAGAGACTTGCGAATCTTGCTTGCAGCTGCGGACTTGGCCTCTGTGACCGCCGCCGACGCACCCGGGCTTGGGATTTCTGTTCTCACTTGCTATCCTCCGGCCGTCCCGGTCCCGCCGCGAAGGCTCCGCGAGTAGGGTCGCCTGCGCTCACCTAGTCGCGCAGGGCGCGGCGTTGAAGGGCGGGGAGGCGTGCACGAAGTGAGAAATGGGCCGCCGATGTGTTCCGACCGCCCCCGCCGCAAGGGCGCTGCGAGTCGAGCTCCCTGCATCCGCGCTATCGCGCGGGGCGCGGCGTCGAAGGGCGGGGAGGTGCGCACGACGCGAGAGATGAGCCGCCGCTGCGCCCCGGCTGCCCCGCCGCGAAGGCGCAGCGATTCGGGGCGCCTGCGCTCGGCTTCTCGCGCGGGGCGTGGTGGGGAAGGGCGGTGAAGCGCGCACCAGGCGATAGATGGGCCGCCGCTGCGTCCCGGCCGCCCCGGCCCTGCCGCGAATGCTCCGCGAGTCGGGTCGCCTGTGCTCACCTCTTCGCGCGGGGCGCGACGCGGAAGGGCGGGGATGCGCGCACCAAGCGAGAGATGAACCGCCGCTGCGCCCCGGCCGCCGTCGCCGCGCGGGCGCCGCGAGAGGTCCTCCCTGCGCCCGCCCCGTCGCGCGAAGCGCGGCGCCGAAGTGCGGGGAGGCCCGCACCAAGCGAGAGATGGGCCGCCGCTGAGCCCCGCGAGTCGGGTCGCCTACGCTCGGCTTGTCGCGCGGGGCACGGCGGGGAAGGGCGGGGAGGCGCGCACCAAGCTATAGATGGGCCGCCGCTGCTACCCGGCCGCCCCCACCGCGAAGGTGCCGCAAGTCGAGCTACCTTCGCCCGCCCGTTGCGCGGGGCGCGGCGAGGAAGGGCGGGGAGGCCCGCACCAAGCGAGACATGTGCCGCCGGTGCAAACCGGCCGCGCCGGCCCTGCCGCAAAGGCGCCGCGAATCGGGTCGCCTCCGTTCACCTAGCTCGTCGCGCGGGGAGCGGCGCTGAAGGCGGGGAGGCGCGCACCAAGCGAGAGATGGGCCGCCGCGGCCGCTGCGTTCCGGACACCCCGCCGCGCGGGCGTCGCGAGTCGAGATCCCTGCCCCGCCCGTCGCGCGGGGCGCGGTGGCGACGGGTGTGGAGGCGCGCACCAAGCGAGAGATGAGCCAAGGCTGCGCCCCGGGTGGCTTACTATATTCTAGTCCATGTCCTAGCTAAAGATCTTCGCATCGCGGACTGAAAGCAAGATGTCGAATAAGACTCACTCCAGGATTCGAACCTGGGTCTAAGCGATGTGAGCAGCCGTCCGGGACGGCTGGTCTAGATCTACGGGTACCGAATAGCAAAGCTTCAGCCCGACCCTTCAACTAATAGCCAAGCTTCAGCCCTTTTTTGGAGCTTCGAATAGTGAGGAGGCGGCTGGTCACTTCCCCTTATCGAGCGCGCCATCCCGATGTCCGACGAAGATGAATATCTGGCTTTGCGGCAGGTGAGTCGCACGTGTGCACTGCGTGACTCAAATGTGCAAGCAAAGCCAGAACTTCGGAACTTGTACTAATATGGCGTCCTCTACGCGCAGCGGCAGGCTAACGCGCTTGCACACTGGAACGCAGAGAAGAAGAACGAGGTTGAAGCGTTCCGACTCGCAGCTCAAGAGGTGCGCCTTATGCCGCGCAGTGCGAGGAGGGCCGCCGCTGCGCCGCGTAATTTGAGGCGTGGTTCGTAGATAGGCAGCGTCGTCGATCATCACCCACCGGCTGCAATGTGGAAGACACAAGAACGCCGCCGGGGGAAGCAAAAGACGCAGGGGAGGAGGATCTTCTCTGGGCATAGCGGCGCCGCGACCGCAGCGACAAGCGGGACATCTACAGCGCCCGTGGCCCGCCCAAGCGTGGCCATTGCGAGTAGTAGCGTAGCTGCTAGCGGCCGAACGCACATGTGCTCGGCTGCAGAAGTCACAACGGTCGGTGGGCATGCACACCTTCAACCACCCCACATCGTAAAAACGGACGAGTCGCCAGCGGCGGTCAAGCCCACCGACTCGATGCTCGTGCCTCAGCTCGCCCGCGGCATCTGCATCGCCTGCGGCGAGGAGAGCCACCAGAACACAACGAGCCCTGCTCGCGCCATCGAGAACGGCTTCGTGGTAAGAAACCTCAAGTGATTACAATATATAGCTACACTATGAATCTGACACGTGGGCACAGGGGCATGTACTTGTCTGTATGATGGAAGGAGGAGAGCTTGGCGCGAAAATTCAGGAAGCGCGCAAGGAGGTCATCGATGCGATCGACATCTTCTTTCGCGGGACTTCAGCGGGTATTGCAGTGCAACTTGCTCAAGAGCTACGACTCGTGAGAGCCAGAATCGATAGATTCCCTGAAGAACATATATCTTCGTCAGAGCAAGCGACCGATTCACTACGTACCAGGATGACCCAGCCGCTGGAATTGAACGTGTGTACTACCTGCTCGCACCTGGCGTCTTACGCGCTTATTCCAACGTGTACCCCTTCGACCAGCCGTCCTGGACGGCTGCTCCCTTAGCTTCATTATAAGCTCATACTCGGAAGCCCGACGTCGACGGGCGGCGGCTGGGCTCCTGGTGCGACACGGGGATTGATCAGGCGGCTGAGGTCCGGATCGCTGGGCGCAGTTACCGTAGTACGTATACGGGCGGAGACCCGCCAGACGCGTACGTATACGTACACCGGATCCTGAGTACTAGTGGATCGCCGCGCCGGCGCTGCGGCCGGCGCCGGGCCGCACCTCCGACCCGGGCCGGGCCGGCGGCGGGCCGCGCCCGGCCTGCGGCAATAAGCAAGGCATGAGGAGGACCTGCAAACCCTCCGAATTACCTGCAGCTGATCGATGTAACATAGCTAGCTACCAATATTAATAGTGCTCTAGATCTCGCCGGCCTATAGCTAGGCATCCGGATCCGGATCCGGGCCGCGGCCGGTACTTTTTTTTGCAAAAGTGGACGTCGCATTGATACACCACGGCACATGTATCAATGTTCTACGTGACGTGCCCTTCCGACCGGTCAACTATCTAGCCGAAGGTGCTAGCTAGGTGCCGGCCATGGGTCGCGGGCCGCGGCCGTACGAGGTCCCCGGCAGCGGGCGCGCGAGGGTAGGAGGTGGAGCTCGAGCGGGCGCTAAATCTAGTACTAGTACTGATACTTGTTGCGCGTTCATGCAAACAATCCGAATTACCTGCAGCTGATCGATGCAGCACAGCTATATAGCTAGCTACCAATATTAATAGCGCTCTTCACGACTCTCCTCCTCTCGCGATTGCAGACCCCCGCCGCCGGGAGGTCGATGTCGTACCCCATCATTCCTTCTACCCTTCCGATTTTCATCCCTCAGCACTCTCGCTCCTCCCTATTTACCCGGTTTAATTCTGATGATATATACGAAATATTTCAAAATTACGGGCGCCGGCTACTATAGGTATTAAATGCCCCCTGGGCAGCCCCCGCAGTGCTGGTGTCTAGAGACTGTGGCCGGTAATTCACCAAAAAAAAAAAAAAAAAATATTAAATATTTGAATTCTGCGTGAAAATTATATATGTTGTCCGGATATCGATCTATCCTTCTGGCATTTTCAGGCGAAGCCTCTTTCAGGCGAAGCCTCTTTCAGGCGAAGCCTCTTTCAGGCGAAGCCTCTTTCAGGCGAAGCCTCTTTCTCAAACCCAAAAACCGCCGACCGAAATTCCTTTTTTAACCTTTTTTTCCACTCCAGATCCCCCCTGCTAAATAATTCCCGTGTCACACTCCCTCGAGGCAGAATTATTAATTCTGCCTCGACACGGACGCGATTGATAGACATTACACGGCTGCCCGAACCCCCACAGACCTCTCTAGATCCATTTTTAGCGTCGTGACTCCCCTAAGACGACCGCTCGCCCGTGGGCGTCGCGCGAAAATCGAATTTCCCTCTGGATCAATTCCGGTACTTAACCTCCGACAAATGCAGTCCGAGTCAGAAGGTGGGACCCGGTCCCGCCCGGTCCCGCGACGAAATCGCGCCAGGGACGCCCCAGAACGATACAGAATGACGCGCGAGGGCGAGCGCATCGCCGCAAACTCGATTTCGGGCGCCGTCGACGCTCCAGTGCGAAGAGTCGGCCGAAAATTTGATCCGGCCGGTTCCGGCCGGTCCCGCGACGCGCGCAATCCATGCGTACTGGCGCGCATAGACATAGCACGGCCTGCCCACCCCGAAATCCACTTTTCGGAGGCCGAACAGTGCAGGAAGGCTCCCGGCAGCAAAAATTCGAACCTGCACGGTCCCGGGCACCTTTCCGCGCGCCCACGCCGCGGCGCATGCGCGGAACGATAGCATACGCATTTGAGATGTAGAAGAAGCCTTCCGCACGCTTTACAGATGCGCGGGGCCGCGGGGACCCAGCCCACCCCGAAAATTCGATCCTCTACAGACCTGCACATCTTTCCGCGCGCCCTCGCATCCTCGCGCATGCGCATCGCTACAATATTCATTTGAGATTTTATCAAAGCCTTCGACAAGCTTCGAACACGCCGAAGACCACGAGAACCCAGCCGACGGCAAAAATTCGATCCTGCACGGACCTGGACATCTTTCTGCGCGCCCACGCCGCGGCACATGCGCGGACAATAGCATATGCATGTGAGATGTAGACAAAGCCTTCCGCATGCTTTACAGATGCGCCGGGCCGCGAGAACCCAGCCAACCCCGAAAGTTCGATCTTGCACGGACCTGCACAGCTTTCCGCACGCCCTCGCATGCTCACGCATGGGCATCGCTACGGTACTCAGCTCCACCCTTTAATTATTTCCCGTAGCTCTTTGAAGAGAATGGGGCTCAATCTAGATCGATCTGCTCCACCCTCTTTGAAGAGAATGGGGCTCAATCTAGATCGATCTGCTCCACCCTTTAGCGAAAGTTCGATAATTAAGAGCTCAAATGAATACTCTCATGGGGCTCAATCTAGATCGATCTGCTCCACCCTTTAATTATTTCCTCGCTCAGTACATCATGGCATTAATATTCCTCTAGCCGACCAGCGCTAGCTGGACTGGCCGTCAGCCAGCCAGCTTCTAGCCAGAAAGCTGTTCGCGATCGGCCAGGCCGCTGGCCAGTGCCCTATAGGCCTACTGTGACAGCCGCGAGGGCGTCCGCGAGGCTTCGCCGTACTTAGTGCTCCGCAGGAGCACGGATCTTGTCTCAAACCCAAAAACCGCCGAGCGAAATTCCTTTTTTAACCTTTTTTTCCACTCAAGATCCCCCCTGCTAAATAATTTCCGTGTCACACTCCCTCGAGGCAGAATTATTAATTCTGCCTCGACACGGACGCGATTAATGGACATTACACAGTTGCCCGAACCCCCACAGACCCCTCTAGATCCATTTTTAGCGTCCTGGCTCCCCTAAGACGACCGCTCGCCCGTGGGCGTCGCGCGAAATCGAATTTCCCTCTGGATCAATTCCGGTACTTAACCTCCGACAAATGCAGTCCGAGTCAGAAGGTGGGACCCGGTCCCGCCCGGTCCCGCGACGAAATCGCGCCAGAGAGACCCCAGAACGATACAGAATGCCGCGCGAGGGCGAGCGCATCGCCGCAAGCTCGATTTCAAGCGCCGTCGGCGCTCCAGTGCGAACAGTCGGCCGAAATTTGATCCGGCCGGTTCCGCCCGGTCCCCGACGCGCGCAATGCATGCCTACGGGCGCGCATAGACATAGCAGCGCCTGCGCACCCCGAAATCCGCTTTTCGGAGCCGGAAGAGCGCAGGAAGGTACCGACGGCAAAAATTCGATCCTAGACAGGCCCGGAGATCTTTCCGCGCGCCCACGCCGCGGCGCATGCGCGGAGCAATAGTATAAACATTTGAGATGTAGAAGAAGCCTTCCGCACGGTCTCTAAATGCGCCGGGCCGCGAGGACCCAGCCGACCCGGAAATTCGATCCTGGACGGACCTGCACAACTTTCCGCGCGCCCTCGCATCCTCACGCGAGCGCTTCGCTACAATTTTCAGTTGACTCCTTTTTAAAGCTTTTCGCAAGGTCTGCAGGCGCGACACGGCACGAGAACCCAGCCGACGCAAAAATTCGATCCTGGACATACCCGACGGCAAAAATTCGATCCTAGACAGGCCGGAGATCTTTCCGCGCGCCCACGCCGCGGCGCATGCGCGGAACGATAGCATAAGCATTTGAGATGTAGAAGAAGCCTTCCGCACGGTCTCTAAATGCACCAGGCCGCGAGGACCCACCCGACCCGGAAATTCGATCCTCGACGGACCTGCACAACTTTCCGCGCGCCTCGCATCCTCACGCGAGCGCATCGCTACAATTTTCAGTTGACTCCTTTTTAAAGCTTTTCGCAAGCTCTGCAGGCGCGACAGGGCACGAGAACCCAGCCGACGCAAAAATTCGATCCTGGCCACGCCTGCACATCTTTCCGCACGCGCTCGCCTCCGCAGCCCCGCACATCGATCCTATATGCATTCGAGATTCTGTTTAAGCGATTCGCAAGCTCTGTGCATGCGCCTGGCCGCGAGAACCTTGCCCCTCCCGGGCCTCCCTCTCAACAATATTATATATAATTCATCTCCTCTAATCTCAACCTGCTCCGGCCTCCCTTTATTTCCTCAGTACATTAATATTCCTCTAGTTATATTCCTCTAGCCGGCCAGCGGTAGCTGGACTGGCCGTCAGCCGGCCAGCTTCCAACCAGAAAGCTGTTCGCGATCGGCCAGGCCGCTGGCCAGTGCCCTATAGGCCTACTGTGACAGCCGCGAGGGCGTCCGCGAGGCTTCGCCGTACTTAGTGCTCCGCAGGAGCACGGATCTTGTCTCAAACCCAAAAACCGCCGAGCGAAATTCCTTTTTTAACCTTTTTTTCCACTCAAGATCCCCCCTGCTAAATAATTTCCGTGTCACACTCCCTCGAGGCAGAATTATTAATTCTGCCTCGACACGGACGCGATTAATGGACATTACACAGTTGCCCGAACCCCCACAGACCCCTCTAGATCCATTTTTAGCGTCCTGGCTCCCCTAAGACGACCGCTCGCCCGTGGGCGTCGCGCGAAATCGAATTTCCCTCTGGATCAATTCCGGTACTTAACCTCCGACAAATGCAGTCCGAGTCAGAAGGTGGGACCCGGTCCCGCCCGGTCCCGCGACGAAATCGCGCCAGAGAGACCCCAGAACGATACAGAATGCCGCGCGAGGGCGAGCGCATCGCCGCAAGCTCGATTTCAAGCGCCGTCGGCGCTCCAGTGCGAACAGTCGGCCGAAATTTGATCCGGCCGGTTCCGCCCGGTCCCCCGACGCGCGCAATGCATGCCTACGGGCGCGCATAGACATAGCAGCGCCTGCGCACCCCGAAATCCGCTTTTCGGAGCCGGAAGAGCGCAGGAAGGTACCCGACGGCAAAAATTCGATCCTAGACAGGCCCGGAGATCTTTCCGCGCGCCCACGCCGCGGCGCATGCGCGGAGCAATAGTATAAACATTTGAGATGTAGAAGAAGCCTTCCGCACGGTCTCTAAATGCGCCGGGCCGCGAGGACCCAGCCGACCCCGGAAATTCGATCCTGGACGGACCTGCACAACTTTCCGCGCGCCCTCGCATCCTCACGCGAGCGCTTCGCTACAATTTTCAGTTGACTCCTTTTTAAAGCTTTTCGCAAGGTCTGCAGGCGCGACACGGCACGAGAACCCAGCCGACGCAAAAATTCGATCCTGGACATACCCGACGGCAAAAATTCGATCCTAGACAGGCCCGGAGATCTTTCCGCGCGCCCACGCCGCGGCGCATGCGCGGAACGATAGCATAAGCATTTGAGATGTAGAAGAAGCCTTCCGCACGGTCTCTAAATGCACCAGGCCGCGAGGACCCACCCGACCCCGGAAATTCGATCCTCGACGGACCTGCACAACTTTCCGCGCGCCCTCGCATCCTCACGCGAGCGCATCGCTACAATTTTCAGTTGACTCCTTTTTAAAGCTTTTCGCAAGCTCTGCAGGCGCGACAGGGCACGAGAACCCAGCCGACGCAAAAATTCGATCCTGGCCACGCCTGCACATCTTTCCGCACGCGCTCGCCTCCGCAGCCCCGCACATCGATGCTATATGCATTCGAGATTCTGTTTAAGCGATTCGCAAGCTCTGTGCATGCGCCTGGCCGCGAGAACCTTGCCCCTCCCGGGCCTCCCTCTCAACAATATTATATATAATTCATCTCCTCTAATCTCAACCTGCTCCGGCCTCCCTTTATTTCCTCAGTACATTAATATTCCTCTAGTTATATTCCTCTAGCCGGCCAGCGGTAGCTGGACTGGCCGTCAGCCGGCCAGCTTCCAACCAGAAAGCTGTTCGCGATCGGCCAGGCCGCTGGCCAGTGCCCTATAGGCCTACTGTGACAGCCGCGAGGGCGTCCGCGAGGCTTCGCCGTACTTAGTGCTCCGCAGGAGCACGGATCTTGTCTCAAACCCAAAAACCGCCGACCGAAATTCCTTTTTTAAC
Organism: Cyanophora paradoxa; assembly: GCA_004431415.1. NCBI lineage: Eukaryota > Glaucocystophyceae > Cyanophorales > Cyanophoraceae > Cyanophora > Cyanophora paradoxa. The sequence continues at coordinate 196,502 of QPMI01000609.1, read as the reverse complement.
CTTTTTTTCCACTCCAGATCCCCCCTGCTAAATAATTCCCGTGTCACACTCCCTCGAGGCAGAATTATTAATTCTGCCTCGACACGGACGCGATTGATAGACATTACACGGCTGCCCGAACCCCCACAGACCTCTCTAGATCCATTTTTAGCGTCGTGACTCCCCTAAGACGACCGCTCGCCCGTGGGCGTCGCGCGAAAATCGAATTTCCCTCTGGATCAATTCCGGTACTTAACCTCCGACAAATGCAGTCCGAGTCAGAAGGTGGGACCCGGTCCCGCCCGGTCCCGCGACGAAATCGCGCCAGGGACGCCCCAGAACGATACAGAATGACGCGCGAGGGCGAGCGCATCGCCGCAAACTCGATTTCGGGCGCCGTCGACGCTCCAGTGCGAAGAGTCGGCCGAAAATTTGATCCGGCCGGTTCCGGCCGGTCCCGCGACGCGCGCAATCCATGCGTACTGGCGCGCATAGACATAGCACGGCCTGCCCACCCCCGAAATCCACTTTTCGGAGGCCGAACAGTGCAGGAAGGCTCCCGGCAGCAAAAATTCGAACCTGCACGGTCCTGGGCACCTTTCCGCGCGCCCACGCCGCGGCGCATGCGCGGAACGATAGCATACGCATTTGAGATGTAGAAGAAGCCTTCCGCACGCTTTACAGATGCGCGGGGCCGCGGGGACCCAGCCCACCCCGAAAATTCGATCCTCTACAGACCTGCACATCTTTCCGCGCGCCCTCGCATCCTCGCGCATGCGCATCGCTACAATATTCATTTGAGATTTTATCAAAGCCTTCGACAAGCTTCGAACACGCCGAAGACCACGAGAACCCAGCCGACGGCAAAAATTCGATCCTGCACGGACCTGGACATCTTTCTGCGCGCCCACGCCGCGGCACATGCGCGGGACAATAGCATATGCATGTGAGATGTAGACAAAGCCTTCCGCATGCTTTACAGATGCGCCGGGCCGCGAGAACCCAGCCAACCCCGAAAGTTCGATCTTGCACGGACCTGCACAGCTTTCCGCACGCCCTCGCATGCTCACGCATGGGCATCGCTACGGTACTCAGCTCCACCCTTTAATTATTTCCCGTAGCTCTTTGAAGAGAATGGGGCTCAATCTAGATCGATCTGCTCCACCCTCTTTGAAGAGAATGGGGCTCAATCTAGATCGATCTGCTCCACCCTTTAGCGAAAGTTCGATAATTAAGAGCTCAAATGAATACTCTCATGGGGCTCAATCTAGATCGATCTGCTCCACCCTTTAATTATTTCCTCGCTCAGTACATCATGGCATTAATATTCCTCTAGCCGACCAGCGCTAGCTGGACTGGCCGTCAGCCAGCCAGCTTCTAGCCAGAAAGCTGTTCGCGATCGGCCAGGCCGCTGGCCAGTGCCCTATAGGCCTACTGTGACAGCCGCGAGGGCGTCCGCGAGGCTTCGCCGTACTTAGTGCTCCGCAGGAGCACGGATCTTGTCTCAAACCCAAAAACCGCCGATATAAATTCCTTTTTTAACCTTTTTTTCCACTCAAGATCCCCCCTGCTAAATAATTTCCGCGTCGCACTCCCTCGAGGACGAATTATTAATTCTGCCTCGACACGGACGCGATTGCCGCTAATGACTCAGCTACCCTAACCCCCACAGACCTCTCTAGATCCATTTTTAGCGTCGTGGCTCCCCTAAGACGACCGCTCGCCCGTGGGCGTCGCGCGAAAATCGAATTTCCCTCTGGATCAATTCCGGTACTTAACCTCCGACAAATGCAGTCCGAGTCAGAAGGTGGGACCCGGTCCCGCCCGTCCCGCGACGAAATCGCGCCAGGGACGCCCCAGAACGATACAGAATGCCGCGCGAGGGCGAGCGCATCGCCGCAAGCTCGATTTCAAGCGCCGTCGACGCTCCAGTGCGAAGAGTCGGCCGAAAATTTGATCCAGCGCTAGCCGGTCCCGCCCGGTCCCGCGACGCGCGCAATCGATGCGTACTGGCGCGCATGGACATAGCAGGGCCTGCGCACCCCCGAAATCCGCTTTTCGGAGCCGGAACAGCGCAGGAAGGTACCCGACGGCCAAAATTCGATCCTGCACGCGCCCTGACATCTTTCCGCGCGCCCACGCCGCGGCGCATGCGCGGAACGATAGCATAAGCATTTAAGATGTAGGCAAAGTCTTCCGCACGCTTTGCGTATGCGACGGGCCGCGAGGACCCAGCCGACCCGAAAATTCGATCCTGCATGGACCTGCACATCTTTCCGCGCGCCCTCGCCTCGAGCTCCGCAGCCCCGCACATCGATGCTATAGCTATATGCATTCAAGATTCTGTTTAAGCGATTCGCAAGCTCTGTGCATGCGCCTGGCCGCGAGAACCTTGCCCCTCCCGGGCCTCCCTCTCAACAATATTATATATAATTCATCTCCTCTAATCTCAACCTGCTCCGGCCTCCCTTTATTTCCTCAGTACATTAATATTCCTCTAGTTATATTCCTCTAGCCGGCCAGCGGTAGCTGGACTGGCCGTCAGCCGGCCAGCTTCCAACCAGAAAGCTGTTCGCGATCGGCCAGGCCGCTGGCCAGTGCCCTATAGGCCTACTGTGACAGCCGCGAGGGCGTCCGCGAGGCTTCGCCGTACTTAGTGCTCCGCAGGAGCACGGATCTTGTAAACATTTCCGTGCCGGCGGAGACCTGATACAGACCAGAGGCTGCACTGCCCCGGGGCAGGAATGTTTATTCTACTATTCACTGCTTAGATGTCCGTCACATCGAGGTTCCTCTCGAGCTAGGTTTGGCTATTAGGTATAGTGTAAATGATTGTTAAAGATTCTCTGGGGGTACGTTAATGTTGCTACAATTTATTAATATGATATAATTGCTGTATTATATATATACTTAATAATATTCTTATTATATAATAATAAACCTATTTATATTAAATGTCATGTTTAATATGCTTAATATATAATCAAGTTGCTAAGTTTATTATATTATTACGTGTGTACCGGTACCCGTTTCATTTCTCCGCCCCCCGTGCCGGTCAGCCCTGCTAGTCGTCTAACGAGCGCTTTCTAACCGGGTAATTAATATTGGCGGGGTGGCGGTAATATAGTAGCATAGCTAGATCTAGATCTAGATCTAGATTCTAGACCGGGCCTGCAGCTGGGCATGGGATCCCGTTAAATTCAACGTTTTGTGTTCGAATTCGAAGCGAGTAATTATAAGTACTTGTAGTACTGTAGGGGATCCCGTTTTGTGTTCGAATTCGAAGCGACTAAGTCCTTGTAGTACTGCAGGGGATCCCGTTTTGTGTTCGAATTCGATGCGACTGAGTACTTGTAGTGCCGTAGCTACGTAGTACTGTAGGGGATCCCGTTTTGTGTTCGAATTCGAAGTACTTGTAGTACTGCAGTACTAACTAGTTCTTGTCACTACGTACCCAGTACCGTGACCTGTTTAATTAATACCTGTTTATTCGAGAAGTAAATGTTACCCAAGTAAACTTTTTGAAATGTTACCCGTTCAACCGAGGACCTGACTCACTATACCAGTCTTCAGACCAGAGGTTGCACTGCCCCTGGGGCAGGACTGTTTATACATCCCCGCGGCCCTAAGCTTTTTTTTAGCTATTGGTAGGTCGGTCTTCGCAGGGCTTTTGTATGGCGAAGAAAGGAGTACCCCTGAGAAATCTCGGCTTTAGCAGGCGAGAAATATTTAGGAAATGTTTGTTTTTGGTGAATTACCGGCCACAGCCTCCAGTCTACTCCAGCACTGTGGGGGCGTGTAATATTTAGGAAATTGCCCAAAACTTTTTAAGTACTACAAATATATATGCAGCCCACTTAATATTTCTAGTTCTACAGTATTATTTAGCCTAGCGCTATAGCGGGCCATATTAGAGGCGCCGGCGCCGGCCGCCGGGCCGGCGCCCCGCCGCCGCCGGGCCACTGGGCGGCGGAGTCTGGGCCAAACGCTCTGCCATGCAGGCTCAGCGGCTGTAGTGCCGCTGTACATGTGCAGCAGACCGTGTTCGGACTCGAACTTCGGAGTCGGTACTACCCGGTGACCGGTAGTACTACGGTACTGCGGCGCCACGCGCCCGGCCGGCGCGTACCGTACTAAAAGTAGTACGGTGCAGCAACGTTAACGCGCGCGGACTCCGGAGTCGCTGAACGGACTCCCGGGTCCGGGAGTCGCCCCGGACTCGCCCGTCGCAACGTCGGACGTCGACCGTCCGACGGTCGGACTTCCGACGTCGACTATGCCACACTGTGTTCTCATATGCGTTAACACAACCCTAAGGTAAGTTTTCTGACCTCAATCAAACTACCGAGGATTTTTGGCTCGACCGTTCCGTGAGAACTGAGTTTTTTTACGGGTGTCCGCATGCGTCATAAGTAATAAGTTATAACTTAGTATCTGCTCTCTAGATCTAGATCGATATATCTACGTATACATGTACATCTTCAATAATTTGGATTCGCCAAGTTTCAAAGTTTTAAATTCCCTTCCCCGGACCCAACTGACGCGCACGGCAAGTCAGTGGCCCTTTTATCACTATACGACTGCATTGCGATTAGGCAGACTTCAAACGGGCCTACAAACTACGGGCATTGCACCCTCGCACTGCGACCGCGCTGCGGCGCGGCGCGCGTGCCCCTCTAGAGAGAGGCGGCGGGAACGGGGCGGTCGTGCGGGTGCTCGACGTAGTAGTACGTGTTGGCGATGGTCGGGGGCGGGGCGTTGCGCGGGGCGGAGCGGAGCGGGGCGAAGAAGGGGTGGTCGAGGATGGACCGGGGGAGAGCCACGAAGTTGTCCGTGATGTCGATGGTGACGGACGGGTCGCGGAACTGGTGCGCGATGTGCGAGAGGTCCGTCCCCGCCATGTAGCTGAGCACGTCGGCGAGGCCGGGCGGGCAGGGCCCGAGGTTCTCGCGGAAGCGCTCCAGCGTGATCCAGAGGCGCACGGCAAGATACTTGAGGTCGTACGACTCGGAGTGGAGCACGCGCGGGCACTCGTGGCCCCGCACGGGGTCCTGGGAGAGAATGAGGGAAGGCGGGGGCGGGGGGGGGAGTGTGGGGGGGGTACGCACGTCGCGGAGGCGACCCTTGGAGTCGAGGACGCGGCAGGCGGACTTGGCGAAGTTGACGATCTTGGCGAGGGGCGCGCGGTGCAGGTCCACGGCGAACTGCGCCCCCGGGAGGTACTGCCGCCCCTCGTGGTCCACCGCGTCTCCCGCCGAGATGCCGGCCCCGAGGGTCGCCGGGCTCGGCGAGGGGCCGCCACCGGGGCCCACCAGGTACCGCTCCGCCACCTCTGTACCCCCCGCGTGAGAAAAAAGAGGAAGGAGAGGGGTAAAGAGATTAGGACGGACCGTAGAAGACGTAGCGGCGGACGGTGGGGTCGGTGTTCTCGGGGGCGCGCTCGAGGTCGGCGAGGGGCCGGCGGTCGTTGGGCGGGGTCATCGCGAGCGTGTCGAGGCGGCGGCGGAGCGCCTCCGAGATCGAGACGGCGACGTTCGAGGGCGAGAGGTCGTTGTGGCCTGCGCGCGGGCGGGCGGGCGCCGCACCGCTCAGCTTTGGGAGGAGTTGGCCGCTCAGGGGCCGGGCGGGGCGGGGCGCACGGAAGTTGAGGGCCTTGCCGTCGAACGAAGTGTTCTGGGCCGAGTGGATGGCCGTCACGATCTGAGGGGGCGTTCAGCTCAGATCAGATCAGATCAGATCAGATCTGAGCGGGGCGGGGCGGGGCGGGCCTGCAGCAGGGTGGCCCGCATGAGCTCCTCGAACTCGTTGGGGTACGCGGCGACGCGGATGCCGCCCAGGAAGCTCTCGAGGTCCATGTCCGTCGGCTCGACGACGGAGACGACGCGGATGTGGTTGCGGTTCGTCTCCGAGAAGTTGCGGAGCGCGAAGAAGTCGTAGACGCGGAGGAAGTTGGGCGCCGCCGTCTTCGCGACGTTGCAGGCGCGGTCGAGGGTGGCGGCGATGCGCGCCGACCCGAAGTAGACGGGCTTGATCGGCAGGTCGAACTCGAAGCCGACGAGCTCGAAGCCGTACCCCCGCCAGATGCCCTCCTGGTAGTCCCCGTTGGGCGCGCAGATCTCCCGCGCGTACTCGGCCATGCTGTACTGCGGGAAGCGCTCCTTCCCCGTCGTCCCGAACTCGGGGAAGCACTCTTCGCGGGCGGCGACGAGCGAGACGTCGGGGTCGTCCCAGAAGGTGGTCTCCCCCGTGACGAAGTCCCCGGCGTCGAGCATCTCCTGCTCGCCGGCGCCGGTTAGGGTGGGTGAGAGTGGTAACGCAGAGCACTAGTCTTCCTTCTTCTGACCTGCTTGCGGCGGTTGAGCAGCTTGTGCACGCGCCGCTTGCACCAGTCCGAGTGCACGACCGCCGCCGGGCGCGACGTGTCGAACCAGAAGAAGACGTTGCCGTTGGCCGGGTCGACGTCCACGAGGTAGCCGCGCTCCAGCGTCTTCGTGAGCCCCGCGAAGCGCTGCTGGAAGGGCGCCGGGGCCCTGTCCGGCTGCGCGACCGAACGTGAGTAAGAAAGAGAGTAAGAGAGGAAGGAAGCGAAAGGGACGGACCACGAAGACGTTGAAGGTGCGGGCGAGCTGCGGGACGTGGAGCGCCGTCTTGAAGAGCCAGTCGGCGCGCTCCTCGGGCCGCAGCCGCTTCGGATCGCCCGGCAGCTTCGGGGGCGTCAGGCCGGCGGGGGCGGGGCGGGGGCGGGGGCGGGGGCGAGGCGCACGGAGCGAAGGGAGGCGGAGACGGCGGCGTTGTGCTCGCGGCGGGCCACCTCGTTCTTGCGCTTGACGTCGAGGACCTTGCCCGAATCGAACGAGGGGCGCGTCTGCAGGCCGCGCCGCGCCGACTTCGGGCCCACGATCGTGCGCTGGGGTGGAGGGGCCGTGAGCGGCGCCAAACACAGGTGTGCGGAGCGGGGGCGGGCGGACCGCGACGGCGGCGAGGAGGACGCGGACGGAGTCGAAGAGGGCGAGGACGAGGGCGGCGGCGGAGAGGCCGACGAAGGCCTTGGCGCCGGTGGCGGCCGAGGGCAGGGCGAGGAGCGCTCGGCGCTGGAAGTCGGTGCCCCCGATGAAGAGCGCGACGACGCCGGCGATGATCGCCTCGAGCACCGCGATGATGATCTGCCGCCGCGCCGCGCCGCCCGTCAGCAACGGAGTACAGCTTAGCACAGCGAAAAGCGGCGGCGCGCCTGGATGAAGGTCTCCACGCGGTCGACGGCGAAGGGACGGGCGATGGCCAGGTGGATGATCTTTGCCACCGCCATCACAACGAGCGCGCCGACCTGCGCGCCAGCGCTTAGGCGGAGGGCCGTACGCGTGGGGCGGGGCGGGGCGGGCCTGGAAGCGGGCGGCGGCCGGCCCGTCCGAGAGCAGGAAGGCGCCCAGGATGAAGGCGCGGGCGAGCTTCTCGACGTGCTCGAGCCCGATGAAGAGGTACCCCCCGCGCTCCCCGCCGAAGCGCTTGAAGAAGTAGGTCCAATGGTTGGCGTACTGCTCCGAGGCCAGGCTCCCCTGCGTCCGCCAGAGGCCCAGGGACGGGTCCAGAGTCGGGGTCGAGTGGATGGCAGAGTCGGAGCGGCCGCCGGCCTCGAGGGACATAAAGGGACGCTTGTCGCTCTCGGGGCCCATGCGCGCCGGGTCGTTGTAGTGCAGGAGGCTCTTGGCGCCGGTCATCGGGCGGAAGAGCACGACGAGCGCGTAGATGACGAGGACCACGAGCTAAGCGGACCGGGACGTCAGTCGCGCCCGTAGGAGAAAGAAGAAGAAGAGGCGAAAGACAAGGGCTAGCTGACCAGGACGGCGCGGACGCCGATGGCGAGGTGGGTGGCCTGCCCGCTCCGGACGGCGTTGACGAGGGAGCAGGCGTTGAGGCAGAGACCCGCGTAGAGGAAGTGGAGGACGAAGTGCTCGACCTTGGGGAAGGTGAGCGAGGACGGGAGGCCCTTGCCCTTCCGCGCCACGTTGCCTGTGCGGACACCGTTAGAAAGAAAGAAGCGAGCGAGCGAGCGGGGGCGGGCGGGCGGGCGGACAGATGACGAAGAAGACGACGTGGAGAACGAAGGCGACGGCGAGGGCGACGAGGGACCAGAGGAGGTTGCCGTCGACGTACTGACGGGCGGGCACGGCCGCCTGCGCCGGCACGACGAGGCCCATCGGGTCGGACTCGACGACCTGGAGGAGGCGCCGGGCGATGTAGGCGTTCGGGGCGCTGACGGCGCCCGTGGCGGCGATGGTGGCCGGGGGCGCGAAGTGGAGGAGGGACCAGCCAAAGGCCTTGGCGTACTCCCACGCCGGCAGCGCGAAGTCCGCGCGCACGAAGAGGAGCGAGCCGACGAACTGCAGGTGGTTCGTGTACGTCTGCGGGGCGGGGCGGGGCGGGCGCGTAAGCTTCTTCTTCAAGATGAGGAGAAGGTCGGGGCGGACGAGGGGGTAGCCGCCGGGGAAGCCGAGGCCCGAGGCGACCGCGTAGCAGCCGAGGGCGGCCAGCGAGCCGAGGGAGGCCCAGAGGCCCAGCTTGCGGTACCACGGGTCTGCAGGGCGTCAGCCTCGTGAGCTTCGTGAGCGAGGAAGCGGACGGACCGCCCTCGACGAGGAGGCGGTGCGTGGCGGTGGTGGAGATGCCGGCCTCGTTGGTCGCCGTCACGGCCAGGTCGTAGGCGTACGGGCCCGCCCCGCGCACCCGCACCGTTCCGTCCGCATCGGCTGTTGTTGTTAGTTAGGGGCGGGCGGGTGGGTGGGCGGGGTGGGGGGCCGGCGCGCGCGCGCGGGCGCACGGAGGAGGATGAGGGCGGGGTTCGAGTCGGCCTGGGCCCACTTGTAGGTAATGGGAGAGCCGTCGGCGGAGAAGGCGCGCGCGGAGACGGTCGCCTCATCGCCCGAGAGCGCGACGGCCGACGCCGACGAGACGCTCAGCGAGGGCGCTGCGGAGGGGTCAGGGACACCGTGGCAGGCCGGAAGGGGAGGCGGGCGGGCGCACTGGAGGAGACGACGAGGGTGGCGGTGTCCTCGGCGGCGGCGGCGCCGACGCTGGCGACGACCTTGAAGGCGTACGTGCCCATCTTGAGGTTGGAGACGGTGAGCTCGCTCGTCGAGTCGCCGGCGAGCTCTGCCTCGTTGGGGCCGGCGACCTGCGCCCACATGTAGCGGACCTGCGACGGGTCCTCCGCAACGACCGTCGCGCGGAGCGTCGCGCTCGCGTCGCCCTCGACGGCCACGACGGTCCTCCCGCCGGCGCTCACCGACGAGATCGGCAGGCCGCGCGCCACGACCTCCGTCGGCGGCGGCACGGGCGTCGGGCTCGGGCTCGGGCTCGGGCTCGGCGTCTCGGGCGCCGGCGTCTCGACCAACTTGGGGGGCGGGGCCGGGGGCGCCTCCGGGGCCGGGTGGATGGTCACGGCGACGGTCTGCGTGCCGACGCCGCCGAGGTCGTCCACGACGCGGAGGCGGAAGCGGTAGGCGCCGGGCTCCAGGTCGCGCAGGGCGAGCGTCGCCGTGTTCACGCCGCTCATGCGGCTCGATCCCGACGCGGGGCCCTCCACCAGCTCCCACTCTGCGGCGCGGTGCTGTCGGTCGGCGGCGGCGGCGACGACGAGCGGCGCGGCGCGGCGCACTGTACGAGACGATGGAGCCGCCGAGGTCGTCGGCCGAGCCGGAGAGGACGAGGCTGCTGTTGGGGGCCGTGAGGGTGACGTCGGCGGGGACGATGGCCCGCGGGACGACGTTGACGGTGAAGGACACAGGCCGCTCCAGCCGCGCCTTGATCGAGTCGGAGTAGGCGACGGCGTCGATGACGTAGGAACCGGGCAGCAGGTTCTGGAGCGTCAGCTCGCTCGTGTCGTTGCCGGAGACCTGCTTGGGCGCCAGCTCGGGGCCCGCCGACTGCACCCACGTGAGCTTCGTGTTCGGCCAGACCACGTTGCTCGCGTCGGCGCGCAGCGTCATCTGCGCGTCACGGATGCGTCAGAGCCGCACACACACTCACAAACAGAGCGGCGCGCACCGACATGGGGCGGAAGGAGAGGCGGCGCTCGCCCTGGGGCGTGATCTCCACGGTCACGTCCTCGTACGGGATCTCCACCTTGCGGGCGCCCTCGCCGTCGGCCCCGTCCACGAGCTTCGGCGCTGCGGTCCAAGTCAGAGGGCGGCCCGACCGGCCGGGAAGGCGGGCGGGAAGGGCGGACGGAAGGAGGCGTAGAGGGTCACGACGGTGACGGCGGCCTGGCCGATGCTGTTCGAGACTGAGCAGCGGAAGACGTAGACGCCGTCCTTGTTCAGGCCGGAGAGGACCACGCGCGGGCTCGAGCCGCCCAGCAGCCTGCGTGCGCGGCGGGGTCGGCGAGGCGTGCACGGGGAGAGGCGCGGGGGGCGGGCCGAGAGGGCGCACGTGACTTGGGCCGGCCCGTCGACCTGCTCCCAGTGGAAGAGCATGTCGCCCGTGTGCGCGCCGCCGGCGGCAGAGAGCGCGAGCTCGCCCTTCACCGGCAGCATCACGTGCGCCACCGCCTGCGACGCCGCCGGCGCCTCCACTGCGCGCGCTGGCGTCAACGCGGCGCGGCGGGGCGCGGCGGGGCGGGGCGGGGCCGGCGGCGCGAGGAGGAGGGGGCGGACCGACGAGGGTGGCGGTGGCCGTGATGGTGGAGCCCTGGGGTCCGGGCATCATGGCGGCGATGACGTAGGTGCCGGGGTGCAGGATCTCGGAGCAGGTCACGTTGAGGCCGCGGGACGTGAGCCGCAGGGGCGAGCCCTGCGCGACCTTCCACGAGAGGGCGACGCGCGACGGGTCCGCGTTGCCGACGACGGCAGCGAAGGAGACGCCGCCCGGGACGGGCAGCTGCACGGTCTGCACCGGCGGCACCAGCGAGAGCGTCGGGGCCTCCGGCTCGCCTGCGGGGCGCGCGTGGGCGGGCGCGCCGCGGGGAGAGAAAGCGTGCGGGCGCACGCTTGACGACGACGCGGGTGTACTCGGTCGTAACGCCGCCGTCGTCATCCGTGACGGTCAGGGCGAGCCTGCCGCGCCCCGCGTGAGCCCCGGCGCCACGCCCGCCCGCCCGCCCGCCGCCCCGCCGCCCCGCCCGCCCCGCCCCGCACGCACTTGTACTCGCCGACCACAAGGCCTCCCAGAATCTGGAGGTTCGGTGCGTTCACGTTCGTCAGCTCGAGCGTCGTAGGGCCGGTCTCCTGCGGGGCGGCGTGCGCGCGTCGCGTCAGACGGCGCGGCAGCAAGCGCCGGCCAGGTCGCGCGTGCGGTCGCTCGCCTGCTTCCACTGGTACGAGAAGACGCTGCCGTCGTTGTCCCACGCGGTCGCCGCGATCTCGGTGCCGCTCGCCGGGGCGTACACCGAGACCTCGGCCGGCGCCTGGACGGACGGAAGCGCGTTCTCCGCTACGCCCTCGCGTCAGCGGCGCCGCATGGGCCGGGCGCGGCAGCTTTCAAGGCACTCGCGCACCCTGGCGGACGTAGAGGTTGACCGTGCGGCGCGAGGTGCCGGCCGCGGAGTCACGGGTCGTGAGCTCGAAGACATACGAGCCGGGCATGAGGTCCGAGACGGTGAAAGCTGGTGAGTTCGCGCCATCCTTCGTGAGGCCAGCCTGGCCCGATTTCACTGCCCAGGAGTAGCTGCAACCGGCGTTAGCAACCGGGAATGCAAGCAGATAGGACTGCGCACGTAGTCGAGGCGGACGCGTCGGGCGCCACGAGGCGGACCGCGGTCTGAGGCAGGCGGACTTCGATGTCCTTGCCAACCGGGACTTCGGGCATGGTGCCAGCTGCGAATCTTGTTAGTGTCTGGCACAGCAACGCGCTTTGGATTCCCTCACCATCGGCGAGAAACGCCAACACAGTGGATGATGCCTCCTGACCTGCTCAACGGAGTTTCAAATCTGCGGCGCCAGCGCGAAGCGGCTATGCTATGCCACTCACCGGAGCTATCCCGCACAGTGAACAAGAACGAATAGGCGCCAGCACTGTGGAAGTCGACGGACACGATGGACGACTCCGCGCCGTGCATATCAGCCTGCGGCCCGCCGGTCTGCCGCCAATGGAACGAGTAGCCGCCCGACCCTCCCGCCGCCTGGCCGAGGAAAGTGCGAGTCTGGACGCCTGAGAACGCGCCGACGAAGGTTTTGCCGGTCGAGGCCGTTGGAGGGCCAGCTGCTGCGATGGGCGGGGGCGCGGGGCGATATCAGCACACCGACGGGTCGGAAATATGCACAGGAGCATCGCGCGGGCGAGTGGGGCCCGGTCGGAGGTTGACAGAACTCTGGTAACCGGCGCGCGAGCGGCGTGTCTAGCTCGACTGGGCTCACCGATTGCAAGCGGCGCTAACACCGCCAGCATCGCCACGAGGGCGACGACGGTGGCCCGCATCGCGCTCTGCTGGTGAGGCGGCGCGGCAACTGTACCCTGCTCAGACTAACCCCCGGCCCCGTTTGAGCTTGTTCTGGTTCCTCTGGCCTCTGCTGTCGCTGTCGACGTACTCTTGTAGAGCAGCGCGGAATCTCGGGCCAGCGCGCCGCTCGCACCCGCAATGAGCGATGTGCGAGCCCATGCCAGCGCCGCCAGCTCTGCCAGCGCCATCGTGCCGGCTGACGCGCGCGCAGGACAAGCGCGCGGCGTTCGAGGAGCGTCTGGCCGCCGCCGAGGCGAGCCGCGCGGTTCAGCGGGAGCTAAAGCAGGCGCAGCGCGAGGAGCACCAGGACCCCGGCGAGAGCGCCGCCGCGTTCCACCAGACATTCACGAAGGAGAAGAACGGTGCGCTCGCTCCGCCAGTGGCCGCGCTGGGTGCCCGACCCGCGCGGCGCGCAGCCATCGCGGAAGCACTGGGCGCGGCGAAGGCGCTGCAGGGCGAGGAGGCGTCGGCGAGGCTGGACGAGCTCGCGGCGAGGGTCGCGGAGCTGCAGGCGAGCGTGACGAGGGCGGCGCGGTTCCTTCCCCCGTACGACCTGCGCCAGTCCCAGGACGTGCGCCGGCCCGCCCGCGAACCGAACCCCGAGCGAGCCCCGCGCGGCGCCGACGACGCCTTCAGGTTCTGGCGAGGCTGGAGAAGGAGCACGCGACCCTCAAGGCGGCCGTCGCCCCCAAGAAGAAGTTCGCCTTCAGCAGCCGCCGCACGCCGTCCCCCGGCACGTCGGCTTCGGCCGCCGCGCCCGCCCCCACGGTGCGCGCGCGCGCCGCGCGAGAGGGGCGCAAGCCGGCCCCGCCGACGCGCGCCGCAGCAGCCGCCGGAGGCCTCCAGAGAGGAGCCGCCTGCGCCGGCTGCGTCCCAGCCCGCCGGCGGTGCGCGGGGCCGACGACGCCCCCGCCCGCGGACGCGGGCCCCTCCCCTCCCTCGCCCCCCGACCCAAGGTCGTCGTCGCAGGGCCACTGGACGAGCGGACGGTCTGCATCGCGGGGCTAGCCGGCCAGGTCCTGGTGCGGGGCGCCGGGGAGCTGGAGCCCGGGCGTGACGTCATCCTGCGGGACCTGAAGGACTGCGACGTCTTCCTCCTCCAGCGCACCTCCGCCCTGCACATCCACAGGCGCTTTGATTGGGGCCTTCCTCGTCTTGGATCGCTCAGCTCTGGCTCACTTTTGGCGGGCGCGCAGGGTGGAGAACTGCCGGGTACACGCGGGGCCTGTGGACGGGTCCGTCCGCATCGAGGGCGCCGAGCGCTGCTCCTTCTCCCTTATGAGCCGCCAGGCCCGCCCCCGCCCCCGCCCCCGCCCCCGCCCCCTCCTCGACGTCGCCCCCGCTCATCTGAGCCTCACCTGAATGAGCAGATCCGGATCCACGACGCGAAGGGGTGCGACTTCTACGTGCACGTGCGGAGCGGCCCCATCATCGAGCACTGCTCGGGGCTCCGATTCGCCCCCTACAACCTCTCGTACCCCGAGCTTCCGTCCCAGTCCAGGGTGCGGCAACCGGGTACAAGGGGGTACACGGAGCCTGCGCCGATGCGGGCGGCTGGGCGCGCGCGCAGGAGGCGGGATTCGAGGGAGTCGAGAACCGGTGGGCGGCCGTGGAGGACTTCCGATGGCTCCGTACCCAGCAGGTTCTTCCCCCCCCTGTCCACCCCCCGTGGCGCTAAGGGGGGTACAGAGCCCCAACTGGAGCGTGCTCCCCGAAGGAGAGAGGGTCGCGGTGCGGCGGTAGGCGGTAGAGAGGGTTGCGGTTTTAGTACGTGTACCAAATCATGTTACCGTGGTACTGCCGATACCGTGCGATACGTACTACTAGTAGGCCAAATTCTTCAATTCGTACCGGCCCGGCGCCGGGCCGGCGGACCGTAGTACCACTGTACCACTCTTATTTATTCTAGGCCTACTAAACCGGCCGAACCCCGGAATTACTAAACATTTTGGGCTCTTAAATATTTCCTGCTTTACAGTATGTCATTCCCAATATATTAATGAGTCTATAGCGAGGCCTATAGCTATGGTAGTATCAGGGACACAAGAGCGCATTCTGCTAGAAAGTTAATTGCATCACTCGGTTGGGGAGTGTGTGTTGTGGCATGGCGGGGCGAGGGGGGCAGCGCGCTACGCGCCAGCTGGCATAAATAAAGATTGCGGGATGCTGATCATCATACGTTATGCGGCGTCTAGCGCCGTTACCATCGATTTTCGACCACTGCGGGCGCGGGATTCGCGGCGCGGGATCGACAAGACAGCTACACGAGTGCTAGGGAATCGGCGCGCATAGGTCCTTTTTGCTAGCGGATCCGCGCTGCGCGCCCGCGCGCCAAGGTCCCGCGCGCCCGCTTGCGGAGGGGGGGGGCAGCGATTCCGTCATGCAGTCCGCGCTGCTAGCGCTCTGGTCGCGTTATGCATGCGCAGTACAGAGCGCCGATTGCGCTGTGTACCGCTTCGGGTCCTCCGCGCTGCCGCCGCCGCGCCAGCGCCGGTTTTGGGGCTGCCCAAAACCGGGGGGGACAGCGTTACGAGGCACCAGCTCCAGCCACACATCGCCCGGTGTGCGAAACGCTCGAGCGCGTCGCACTCCCCAGGCGCCGCCGCTATCGCCGACGAGCTGCAGCATGCCGCCCCCATGCCCTGCGCGCGCGCTCCGCCACAACCACGCGCACGGGATCGCGTTGACATGCGGCGGCGGCGCGAGGGCGACGAACCGCCAGATGCGCTGCGCCGGATCGCCCGCGGTGAGCGAACCGAGCACGATGCAAAGTGAGCCACGGACCTATAGCAGTAGCTGTACATGTGCCGCGATGTGCGGCGTGTACAGCGGCGGCGAGCGGGGCCAGATGGAGGCGCCAGATATAGCTCAGGGGAATGAATGCAAGAAATGGCCCTCTGCATGTGAACGCTCCGAAGTTCGGGCGTTTCGTTCCCTGACGTCGACAGGCTCCTTGCAGCCTGCTAGCGCTGTTGCCAAATTGCAGAACTTGCAATTGCAGCCTAGTTGCAGGCTTCAATTTATTTTTCAAGCCTTGAAGCTGCAGCCTGAGGCTGCAAGCCTTGAAGCCTTGAAGTTTTCTAGAAGTTGCAAGCTTATGAGTCTATGCCATGATCATGACGAGTCATTGACGACTCCCATCCTGATCCGATGATCGATATCATGATGATCATGAATCCTGATCATCGCCGCCCTGAGTCGATCTCCGATGCCATAACGCATGCCCTGATGAGAGTCGTTCAACGGTTAGAACTCGCTGAGGCACACTGCGACCTGGCCCTCATGATCAGGGCCTCGAAAGCCCCGTAAGGAAATTCGAAAGCCTTTGGCGGGGCCCTATAACTACGTAAATACTAGTCTTGACCTGAGGGGCCGCGCGAGGGTCTCCCTTCGAATTCGAATCATTTTTGAATTCGCCACTGCTCGATTTAAAATTTTGAGCATACTATGATGTTTATTGAGATTAAACATTTATGAATCAACGATTAGACTCTGATTTTGGCTCTTTGTCTTATCTTTCTTCGTGCTCTTGTCTTAGTTATTTTGCTTTTTTGTCTTTATGCCCCCTGGCCATGGGCAGCCCCCGCAGTGCTGGTGTCTAGAGACTGTGGCCGGTAATTCACCAAAAAAAAAAATAGACTCTGAGAAATACCATGATGCCGTCATACGCACAAAACCCAAACTGACAACTTCGAAGAATCTGGCATGTCTATACTTCGAAGAATCTGCGCTTCTGTGAGCTATAGCTACCGGGGTTATCAGGCACCGCTGCTTGAACGTACTAGACCGGGCTAATAGGCTTACTAAGTCAAGCTAATATTAATTATCAACGGCGGACCTGATGTCGCCGGACATTGCACGAATTAAACTATATATCGTGCAATGTCGCCTCTAGCTCCGCCAAGCTCGAAACAGTCTGAACAGGAGAATGGTGGGAGAATTGAAATTGAAATGGATGGGAAAATCTAATGATGGCTCGACCGTCGGACACTGGAATGCCATGGCCATGGCCCGATCCAGGGCCGTTATATGTGAATGAATGAGCCTCAAAAAGAGAAAAGCACAGCCTGGCAGTTCATGATCAGGTAACCGGCAATTATACTCTATATATGAAAAATGTGAGCTAGCGCTCCTGCATGCGCATATATACTGCTGCATGCGCGCCTGGACTACGCGTACGGATGTAAATCTTGCACGCGGAAATGGCCGGCCCGCGCTCGCGGCCGCGGGGCCAGACTCGAGAGTCGAGTCTCGTAGATATATGTGAAAGAGGGTTGCCGGCCGCGGCCGCCGCGCCCGCCCGCTCAGAAGGAGGGCCGGGGCATGGGGCAGCCGAGCTCGACGCAGGCCTCCTGGGCCTTCTCGTAGTGGCCGACCGAGGCCACGACGTCCCCGGCCCGCCGGCTCAGCGACCCCAGGTCCACGTCGCAGCGCGCCACCTCCTCCGAGAGCTGCGAACGAAGGTTTGAATTTGAATTTTTGATTTTTGAATTTGATGGGGCGGACCTTGCCAAAGGCGGACTTGCAGACGGAGCGGGCCTTCTTGAGGAGGGAGACGACCTGGCACGCCGGCGCGAGGGGGCGCGGGCGCTCCGCCGGCCTTGAGCTCGCGCTCGGCTCGTCCGCGCGGGAGAGCACACGGGCGACGTTCCGGCAGGCCTCCGCCATGCTGTGGGGGGTCCGGGGGTCAGCGGGGCAGGGGCGGGGGCGGGGGCGGGGGCACCAGTGGGCCTCGGACGCGTCGGAGAAGGCGGAAGGGGCGGCGAGGAGGGCGAGGAGGAGGGCCGAGGTGACCGCCGCGCACTCCTGTGGGCCCACGCGCTCGAGCAGGGCGCCCACCAGGCGCCGGCCCTCCTGCACGCACGGCGTCAAGGGACGGGCCGGTCGTGCAGCATGCGTGGATACGGGTACGCGTGCGTGCGCACCGGGGTACGGTAGAGCTGGGTGTTCGTCGTGCGCGGGTCGGAGAGGACGCGCACGAGCCGCTCGACGTCCAAGTGCGCCTCGAGCGACGCCGGCGTCGGCAGCGGCGCCGGCGCCGGCGCCGCGCCCTTGTGGTCTTCGTCATCCGGCCCCGGCGCCGGCGGCGAAGCCGGCGCGCCGCCCTCGGCCGGCGCCTCGATATCGATGCACTCCGCGAACGACCGCATGATCGCCGCAGCCTCCGGCGGGATCACTCGGAAGGGGGCCCGCACGCTCTGCACGCTCGCGTCTCAGCTGCGGAACAGCGGCCGCGCGATGAATGCGCAGGGAATAGTAATCGTGACTCACGTCGAAGCGCAGGCAAAAGGAGTGCGGGGCCTCAAACACGTTGGAGCACACGTCGCCTAGATCTAGAGGCTCGCTGCAGCTCGGCGGGACTTGGGGGAGGCTTTCGGCCAGGCTTGACGGCACCAGCAGCGTGCGCATCAGGCGCGGGCGTTTCGCCCGCGGCGCAGAGAATTCCCTCAGGCCCTCGTCTTCGCCCAGCGCAGGATTCGTATCGCCGAAAGCTGCGAGCTCCGTTAAAATGGCGAGCACAGAAGCTAGCGCTCGGAGAAAGAGAGACGAACGTATTTCGTCGCAGCGCCACCGGCTCGAATTCGAGTGGTGCGCGAGCGGGCCAAGCGAGGACGCGAATGCTGTTTAATGTGCGATCGTGAGTAATTCTCGCCCCTGTGCCGCCTGAGCGCAGCGGGCGGCGCACCTTCCAGCTCCTCGTCCGTGCTCGAGACGCCCGCCCGGCCGGCGCTGCTGCCGCAGGCCTCCCCATAGATAGACTCGGCCCTCTCCTCCGCAGAAATCAACGAAAGGCAGCTGGAGCCGTTTTCGGATATGTTCGGAGAGCTGGGCCCTGCTGCATGAAAACAATCCGGGGCCGCTTTTAACTCGCTTTCTATGGTCAAGGCCGCTCGCATCGCGTCTGCAGCGCGAGCCCGTGTCCGCATTTTTCGTTGCTGCTCCCGCAAAGCTTCGACGAAAATTTCGAACGCTATGTGTACTGCTCCCCGAGTCTGTTCTAATCGGCCGGCCGATGTGCGCTTGCGCGTGTGGATTCGGCGGATCGGAAGATTTCCCGGCTGGCAAGCTCAAGGTTAAGCTGGCTGACACGGGTGCGGCTTGACACTCACGTCCGCAGATCCTGAAAAGCCCTCACGTGCACTGGTCCGCAGTTGCAGCGTGCAAACACTCGCTGTCGTATACGTACGCGCACTGCTCGCGCTACACTATATGACTCATAATATGAGAGCGCTAGGCTGCTGCTCCGCGGCGGCTCGCTCGCTATGAAGCTATAGCTGCAGCTGCTGCAACTGCGCGCGAATATCGCCGTCGATATCGGATCGGAGCCTGCAGCGGCTGCGCACCACGCGCGTACGGCATTCGTCGCCTAGGAAACGCCTCGCACCCGCCTGCAACGTTAACGCGCGCGACGCGCGCGCGCGGTACCCGGCGGCGCCGCGCGCAGCGCCGCGCGCGGCAGCGGCCGGCGCCGGCGCCGCGGCGCGCCGGCCCGGCGCGGGCCGGGCCGGCCGGCGGGCGCCGGCCGGCGTACCAAAACAGGGTACTTGTTGCGCCCAATTGGAACTTCGGAGTTTCGAGGGTCTCAGGGACTCTCAAGGAGTCTCAACTCGTTCGTACTTAGACAACCGTTGAACTTGGCAAGCTATAGCTAGCGCTCAAGTACAGCGATCGAAATGACGAACAAAAGTCACATAATTTTTGATTTTGAAAATTAAATAGCTCGTATGCGCAAATATTGCGATTTATATACATATACCGTGATATACGTACACGTACGTATATACGTACGCGCAATCTGAATATTATAATGCGCAATATCGCGCAATATTAAAAGTTTTCTAAGATATATATATCTAGCTATGCTATATATATAATATAGCTACATACAAATTAAAATCGAATTCGAAATAAAGTCAGTGTTAATTTCTCGGACGCTGCCCCAGCAATGTACGAGGTACCTTGTACCCGGTATCTTTTTTCGTGCTCGTTGTATTCGTCCGGTGTGGTGGAGAAAAGAGCCCCTGATCATGATATTTTGTTATGTTTATATATATAGTTATACGTATACAATGATAAAAGAGCCTTCCGCGAAACCTTTTCGCCGAATTCGAATTCGAAAAGCCTCCGCCTCAGCCCCTAGCTAGGGGCCTGGCTAGCCTGAGGGGGCCTAGGGCCCGGCCCGGGCCCCGGCGGGGCCGCGGGGGGCCGGAAACCGGGAGCCCCCGGCTGCCGACCCAGTGCCGGGGCCCGGGGGCCGGGGCCTGGGCCCTGGCCCAGTGGGGGGCCACTGGGGGCCCGCGCCGCGGGGCCGCGCGGCCGGCCGGGCCCGGCGCGGCGGGCCGAGGAATCTAATCGATTGTTCAATTGGAGACCATGCAACTCTGTGACACTTTTTCGATCTAAAATATACAACCGAATCTCATCGATTGTTTAATTGGACGTGATGCAGTTCCGATATATTCCAATAGAAAATCGCGCAATCTCCTCAATTGTTTAATTGGACATAATGCAACTCTGTGACACTTTTTCGGTGCAAAAATGTACATCAGCGATCTCATCGATTGTTCAATTGGACACAATGCAACTCTGTGACACTTTTTGCGTTTTTCGATACAGAATGGGCGGTGGTCTACTTCAATACATGAGAGATATATCGAGTTTATGCGAATTTATGCGAATTAATCGCGATTATATCGTTCTTTAAGTAGTTTAATGTTAATCTATCGCAGATTTGTATGTAAACAACAAAGTACATAATCAATCGATATAAGATCAATTGAATCTATCGAAGTTTAATCGAAAATATGCATTTTGGTAAACGCGTTTTCATTTTTAATACAAAGTTTGCATTATTTTATACAAAGTTTGCATAAAAAGTTAAAGAAATTAATCGAAAAATATGTATTTTAGTATTAAATTAACACATATTGAAAAACGAATTTAAACAAGATCCGTGCTCCTGCGGAGCACTAAGTACGGCGAAGCCTCGCGGACGCCCTCGCGGCTGTCACAGTAGGCCTATAGGGCACTGGCCAGCGGCCTGGCCGATCGCGAACAGCTTTCTGGTTGGAAGCTGGCCGGCTGACGGCCAGTCCAGCTACCGCTGGCCGGCTAGAGGAATATAACTAGAGGAATATTAATGTACTGAGGAAATAAAGGGAGGCCGGAGCAGGTTGAGATTAGAGGAGATGAATTATATATAATATTGTTGAGAGGGAGGCCCGGGAGGGGCAAGGTTCTCGCGGCCAGGCGCATGCACAGAGCTTGCGAATCGCTTAAACAGAATCTTGAATGCATATAGCTATAGCATCGATGTGCGGGGCTGCGGAGCTCGAGGCGAGGGCGCGCGGAAAGATGTGCAGGTCCATGCAGGATCGAATTTTCGGGGTCGGCTGGGTCCTCGCGGCCCGTCGCATACGCAAAGCGTGCGGAAGACTTTGCCTACATCTTAAATGCTTATGCTATCGTTCCGCGCATGCGCCGCGGCGTGGGCGCGCGGAAAGATGTCAGGGCGCGTGCAGGATCGAATTTTGGCCGTCGGGTACCTTCCTGCGCTGTTCCGGCTCCGAAAAGCGGATTTCGGGGGTGCGCAGGCCCTGCTATGTCCATGCGCGCCAGTACGCATCGATTGCGCGCGTCGCGGGACCGGGCGGGACCGGCTAGCGCTGGATCAAATTTTCGGCCGACTCTTCGCACTGGAGCGTCGACGGCGCTTGAAATCGAGTTTGCGGCGATGCGCTCGCCCTCGCGCGGCATTCTGTATCGTTCTGGGGCGTCCCTGGCGCGATTTCGTCGCGGGACCGGGCGGGACCGGGTCCCACCTTCTGACTCGGACTGCATTTGTCGGAGGTTAAGTACCGGAATTGATCCAGAGGGAAATTCGATTTTCGCGCGACGCCCACGGGCGAGCGGTCGTCTTAGGGAGCCACGACGCTAAAAATGGATCTAGAGAGGTCTGTGGGGGTTAGGGTAGCTGAGTCATTAGCGGCAATCGCGTCCGTGTCGAGGCAGAATTAATAATTCGTCCTCGAGGGAGTGCGACGCGGAAATTATTTAGCAGGGGGATCTTGAGTGGAAAAAAAGGTTAAAAAAGGAATTTATATCGGCGGTTTTTGGGTTTGAGACAAGATCCGTGCTCCTGCGGAGCACTAAGTACGGCGAAGCCTCGCGGACGCCCTCGCGGCTGTCACAGTAGGCCTATAGGGCACTGGCCAGCGGCCTGGCCGATCGCGAACAGCTTTCTGGTTGGAAGCTGGCCGGCTGACGGCCAGTCCAGCTACCGCTGGCCGGCTAGAGGAATATAACTAGAGGAATATTAATGTACTGAGGAAATAAAGGGAGGCCGGAGCAGGTTGAGATTAGAGGAGATGAATTATATATAATATTGTTGAGAGGGAGGCCCGGGAGGGCAAGGTTCTCGCGGCCAGGCGCATGCACAGAGCTTGCGAATCGCTTAAACAGAATCTTGAATGCATATAGCTATAGCATCGATGTGCGGGGCTGCGGAGCTCGAGGCGAGGGCGCGCGGAAAGATGTGCAGGTCCATGCAGGATCGAATTTTCGGGGTCGGCTGGGTCCTCGCGGCCCGTCGCATACGCAAAGCGTGCGGAAGACTTTGCCTACATCTTAAATGCTTATGCTATCGTTCCGCGCATGCGCCGCGGCGTGGGCGCGCGGAAAGATGTCAGGGCGCGTGCAGGATCGAATTTTGGCCGTCGGGTACCTTCCTGCGCTGTTCCGGCTCCGAAAAGCGGATTTCGGGGGTGCGCAGGCCCTGCTATGTCCATGCGCGCCAGTACGCATCGATTGCGCGCGTCGCGGGACCGGGCGGGACCGGCTAGCGCTGGATCAAATTTTCGGCCGACTCTTCGCACTGGAGCGTCGACGGCGCTTGAAATCGAGTTTGCGGCGATGCGCTCGCCCTCGCGCGGCATTCTGTATCGTTCTGGGGCGTCCCTGGCGCGATTTCGTCGCGGGACCGGGCGGGACCGGGTCCCACCTTCTGACTCGGACTGCATTTGTCGGAGGTTAAGTACCGGAATTGATCCAGAGGGAAATTCGATTTTCGCGCGACGCCCACGGGCGAGCGGTCGTCTTAGGGGAGCCACGACGCTAAAAATGGATCTAGAGAGGTCTGTGGGGGTTAGGGTAGCTGAGTCATTAGCGGCAATCGCGTCCGTGTCGAGGCAGAATTAATAATTCGTCCTCGAGGGAGTGCGACGCGGAAATTATTTAGCAGGGGGGATCTTGAGTGGAAAAAAAGGTTAAAAAAGGAATTTATATCGGCGGTTTTTGGGTTTGAGAAAGAGGCTTCGCCTGAAAGAGGCTTCGCCTGATCCAGGAGCGAAGCGCGAAGCGCGAAGCGGAGGGATTTAAATTCGTTTTTCAATATGTGTAGGGCGGGCCCCGCGCCTGCATCCGAGCCCTGAGAAACAACATGTATTACATTGGAATGCAGTTTCTATAAGGTGAGCCGGGGCCGCCGGGCGCGACACAGAAGAATCGCCTCGAGGGAGTGAGGGGCCCGGGGGCACCTGAGAATGATGGGCCCGCGGAACCACGCCCGTCCTCCCCAGGGCGGGCCCCGCGCCTGCATCCGAGCCCTGAGAAACAACATGTATTACATTGGGATTCAGTTTCTATAAGGTGAGCCGGGGCCGCCGGGCGCGACACAGAAGAATCGCCTCGAGGGAGTGAGGGGCCCGGGGGCACCTGAGAATGATGGGCCCGCGGAACCACGCCCGTCCTCCCCAGGGCGGGCCCCGCGCCTGCATCCGAGCCCTGAGAAACAACATGTATTACATTGGGATTCAGTTTCTATAAGGTGAGCCGGGGTCGCCGGGCGCGACACAGAAGAATCGCCTCGAGGGAGTGAGGGGGGCACCTGAGAATGATGGGCCCGCGGAACCACGCCCGTCCTCCCCAAAGCGGGCCCCGCGCCTGCATCCGAGCCCTGAGAAACAACATGTATTACATTGGAATGCAGTTTCTATAAGGTGAGCCGGGGTCGCCGGGCGCGACACAGAAGAATCGCCTCGAGGGAGTGAGGGGCCCGGGGGCACCTGAGAATGATGGGCCCGCGGAACCACGCCCGTCCTCCCCAGGGCGGGCCCCGCGCCTGCATCCGAGCCCTGAGAAACAACATGTATTACATTGGGATTCAGTTTCTATAAGGTGAGCCGGGGTCGCCGGTCGCGACACAGAAGAATCGCCTCGAGGGAGTGAGGGGCCCGGGGGCACCTGAGAATGATGGGCCCGCGGAACCACGCCCGTCCTCCCCAGGGCGGGCCCCGCGCCTGCATCCGAGCCCTGAGAAACAACATGTATTACATTGGGATTCAGTTTCTATAAGGTGAGCCGGGGTCGCCGGTCGCGACACAGAAGAATCGCCTCGAGGGAGTGAGGGGCCCGGGGGCACCTGAGAATGATGGGCCCGCGGAACCACGCCCGTCCTCCCCAGGGCGGGCCCCGCGCCTGCATCCGAGCCCTGAGAAACAACATGTATTACATTGGGATTCAGTTTCTATAAGGTGAGCCGGGCCGCCTGTGCCGCGCGCCTGGGTGCCGCGCCTTCGCCAGGGCCCCTTGGTTGATGCATATGGTCACGCTGATCGATCGCGACACAGAGCGAGCCAGCAGAGCTTCATCTCGATATAAATGAGTGACATTCCGAAAGAATAGTATCTTAAGAGTGTGCGCACCGATTTTCGCGGCGAGCGCGAACGTTCCGGACGATCCAAGTTAACATGAGTCTTTAGACTAGCTATAGAGTACTAGACCTGACTTCTCTAAGTTCATCATCGATTCTACTTCAACATCGATCAGCGCTGCTCATCGTCCGACGGTCCGGAACGTTACGAGTTCGGCGAAGCTTCAGGCTTGGTATTTGAATACAAATGAAGTATTTAGACTGCGTACATCTTGATCCCAAAGCGGAAAACAGAAAGAAGGAAAACATGCGACTTCACGCGGCTAGAGCCTCGGGGAAGCCCAGCAGCTAAAGTCGCCGGGCCGGCGCCGCGGCCGCCCCGCCCCGCCACGCGGCTGCCCCGCCCCGCCCCGCCCCGCCCCGCGGCTGCCCGCCCCGCCCCGCCCCGCCCCGCGGCTGCCCCGCCCCGCCCCGCGGCTGCCCCGCCCGCCCCGCCCCGCCCCGCGGCTGCCCGCCCCGCCCACCCCGCCCCGCGGCTGCCCCGCCCCGCCCCACCCGCCCCGCAGCTGCCCCGCCCCGCCCCACCCCGCCCCGCGGCTGCCCCGCCCCGCCCCGCCCCGCCCCGCGGCTGCCACTAGCAGCTAGCTAGCTGATATTATAAATAAGTGCGTATACCTGCAGTCAAGCGGCAGGCGCAGCAGCCAGGCGGGGCCGCCCGCCGCCGCCCGCCGCGCCTCCGCCCGCCGCGCCTCCGCCCCGCCCGGAGAGCCTCGCCGCCGCCCGCCGCGCCTCGCGCACCGCCCGGCGAGATGCCCCGCCGCCCGCCTCGCCTCCGCCCCGCCCGGTGAGCCTCGCCGCCGCCCGCCGCGCCTCCGCCGCGTGCGGCGAGCCTCGTCGCCGCCCGCCGCACCTCCCGCACCGCCCGGCGAGATGCCCCGCCGCCCGCCTCGCCTCCGCCGCGTGCGGCGAGCCTCGTCGCCGCCCGCCGCGCCTCCGCCCCGCCCGGAGAGCTTCGCCGCCGCCCGCCGCGCCTCGCGCACCGCCAGGCGAGATGCCCCGCCGCCCGCCGCGCCTCTGCCCCGCCCGGCGAGATGCCCCGCCGCCCGCCGCGCCTCCGCCGCGTGCGGCGAGCCTCGTCGCCGCCCGCCGCGCCTCGCGCACCGCCCGGCGAGATGCCCCGCCGCCCGCCTCGCCTCCGCCCCGCCCGGTGAGCCTCGCCGCCGCCCGCCGCGCCTCCGCCGCGTGCGGCGAGCCTCGTCGCCGCCCGCCGCGCCTCCCGCGCCGCCCGCCGAGATGCCCCGCCGCCCGCCTCGCCTCCGCCCCGCCCGGCGAGATGCCCCGCCGCCCGCCTCGCCTCCGCCCCGCCCGGTGAGCCTCGCCGCCGCCTGCCGCGCCTCCGCCGCGTGCGGCGAGCCTCGTCGCCGCCCGCCGCGCCTCCCGCCCCGCCCGGCGAGATGCCCCGCCGCCCGCTGCGCCTCCGCCGCGTGCGGCGAGCTTCGTCGCCGCCCGCCGCACCTCCCGCACCGCCCGCCGAGATGCCCCGCCGCCCGCCTCGCCTCCGCCCCGCCCGGTGAGCCTCGCCGCCGCCCGCCGCGCCTCCGCCCCGCCCGGAGAGCCTCGCCGCCGCCCGCCGCGCCTCCCGCGCCGCCCGCCGAGATGCCCCGCCGCCCGCCGCGCCTCTGCCCCGCCCGGCGAGATGCCCCGCCGCCCGCCGCGCCTCCGCCGCGTGCGGCGAGCCTCGTCGCCGCCCGCCGCGCCTCGCGCACCGCCCGGCGAGATGCCCCGCCGCCCGCCGCGCCTCCGCCCCGCCCGGAGAGCCTCCGCCGCCCGACGCGCCTCCGCCGCGTGCGGCGAGCCTCGTCGCCGCCCGCCGCACCTCCCGCACCGCCCGGCAAGATGCCCCGCCGCCCGCCGCGCCTCCCGCCCCGCCCGGTGAGCCTCGCCGCCGCCCGCTGCGCCTCCGCCGCGTGCGGCGAGCCTCGTCGCCGCCCGCCGCACCTCCCGCACCGCCCGGCAAGATGCCCCGCCGCCCGCCGCGCCTCCCGCCCCGCCCGGCGAGATGCCCCGCCGCCCGCCGCGCCTCCGCCCCGCCCGGAGAGCCTCGCCGCCGCCCGCCGCGCCTTCGCCTCTCCCCGTGAGCCGCAGCGCCTCCCGCCGCACCTCCCGCTCCGTGCGGCGAGCCTCGCCGCCGCCAGCTGCGCCTCCGCCCCGCCCGGAGAGCCGCGCCGCCGCCCGCCGCGCCTCCGCCGCGTGCGGCGAGCCTCGCCGCCTCCCGCCGCACCTCCCGCGCCGCCCGACGAGAGTGCCCAGCCGCCCGCTGCGCCTCTGCCCCGCCCGGCGAGCCGCGCCGCCGCGCCTCCGCTCCGCCTGGCCGCGCCTCGGCCCTATGCGGCGGCCCCATGACTTGTCTATGAGAAAACTTCTGAGCATGGTACGAAATGTTCATATCGCTTGCCGGAGGGGCGGGTCCCCGCATGGATCGCGCTGCGTCAGCATCTGCGCTGCGTCGCCGAGTCGCCCTGCGCCACGGAGTACTCAGCCCTGGGGACTTATACACGAGAGATTGTATTAGAATTGGCACGCACGAAGCTTTTCGCTCGCTAGCTGCTCGGGCTGTGTATCGGTTGCCGCGCCAGTTCTTGGCATCCTTGGCATCCTCGCACACGTATGCTTGCACGCGCTCAGCTGCACGATGGGATGCAGCTGCGGGACCGTTGCACATGGTTGCAGCAGCAATGCAGCTGCGGGACCGGGGTACCAGTACGCAATTGGACAGGGTACACATCCAAAAAGCCTTCGTCAACGTCTTCGTCCCGCAGGCCTCGCTGGCCGCCGCCCGAGCAACAGCATTGAACCGCGACTCGTAGCGCATTCTTGTCCTCTTCACGCGCAGGTCCTTGTTCATCGGCTTCCGTTCATCGGCTTCAACGGACACCCGCCGCGGTCGGTCTCCCGCCGTCCACTTGGTGCCACGCTGGCTAACTAGCTCTTGAGGGCGGACAGCAACCCTTCCGAGCACCGAGACGCGAATTCCGACGCTCTGGACCGAGACGCGATGGCAGGTTCGAACAAGTGCCCAAGAAACCGTCCTGCCATCGGATTTGCTAAGTGATCTGACTACTCCGTGCAGGAGCCCTGGTCTCCCTGCGTTCCGCGTTCCGCGGTCCCTCTGGCACCAGGTACGCGCGCGCCCCAGGCTGCGCCACGTTAGCTAGCATGCGCAATGCTTCCTAGCAAGCGCGCCAGGCCGGTCCATCCTATAGCTTCCCGTCCCGCGCTGAGCTTTAGGCGCCGCGCCTTGCCTTGACTTCGCGCGTGCAGGCGCCTGGCGGCACCGCGGCACGCGCAACGAGGCGCCGCGGATGTGGTGGAGCACATGGAGCGGCGCCGGCGGCTGGGACAAGTGGGCGATGGCGCTGCGCTGCGCTAAGAGTTGGTCAACGAGGCGCGATGTAGCTGTAGCTAGCTAGCTAGCGAGACCATAGGCATCTGATAGCTAGCTAGCTAGCTAGAGAGTGAGTGCAATCGAGATTGGCTGCTCGCTGGTCACCCGGGTGGGTGCGCGGCACGGGTGCACGGGTGCTCCGGTCACAGGCCTGCGAGATAAGCTTAAATAAGCTTAGATGCCTGCCGAGATGAGCTCAGATGGTATTTCGGGCTCATCCTTGCATGGCACTTTCGGTAAAATGCTATCTCGGGTTTTACTCGAGCTCAACCCGAGCTGATTCTCGCTGTGGATGGAGGAGTTGATCAAGGGGTGGGCGCGCGGGTCTGGTTACGGCTATCACCGAAAACCATGGCTCCCCCACTCAGGCGAACCTCCCATATTGAGCGACCCATGGCCGGCACCTAGCTAGCATCTTCGGCTAGATAGATGACCGGTCGGAAGGGCACGTCACGTAGAACATTGATACATGTGCCGTGGTGTATCAATGCGACGTCCATTTTTGCAAAAAAACGCAGGGCCCCGGGCTCCGGGCCGGGGGGCCGGCGGGGGCCGGCCGCGGGGCCCGGGGCTAGATCAGCCTGGCAGGGCCGCCGGGCCGTGCGGCTTCTCGTGGTATCGTAGCTATATAGTACTACTTAGTAGTACTGTCTACGTACGCTCCCCAATTCCACGGCCGCGTTCCGAAGTTCGATTCTTTTTTACCATCGGATGCCAAGCACATTAACTTTTTGCATTGCGCACAGCTTCGAAGCGCTTGGACCAGCTGGGCCCGGCCTGGGGGACGGCCAGCGGCGCGGCGCAGGCGCAGGCGGGGCCATCGCGCACGGCTGCACGCGGGCTCAGTACTAGTGCTCCTCCAAGACCGCCTCCTCGCCCCCCCCGGCGGGGCCCTCCAACCCCCCGTCCGCCCCGTCGGCGTCCGCCCCTTCGAAATCGCCGTACGCGTCCCCGGCCGCCTCGTACCCCTCCAGGTCCCCGGCCCCCGCCTCCTCCGCCTCCGCTTCCGCCTCCGCTTCGCCGCCCGCCAAGAAGAGTCCGGCGCCTAGGCCCTGCGCGCGGAACACGTCAACGATGTCGCTCGCCGTCGCGCCCCCGTCCGGGGTACACATGCGCGCGCACCTCGAGAAAGTTGTGGGCGTGTACCCTGGAGGCCCTGCCCCCCTGCGTCCAAGTCGGGTCCGGGAGCACGAAGGTCTGCAGCGCCGCCGTCCCCGCCCGAGCGTCCACACTGACGGCCCCGGCGGGGTACAGGGTCTTGAGGAGGGTGGGGAGGGAGGGCGCGACGCCGCCGGCGGTGAGGGCGGCGGCGGCGGCGTCGAGGGTGCGCCCCTCCTTCTGCTGGAAGCCGGCGCGGATTTCGGGGAAGGGTACGGGCCGCCCCACGCCGGCGCCCTTCGAGAGGCGGACGAGGACACCGAAGAGGTCCCGCCTGAAGCAGCGCGCCTCGTCCGTCCGCTTTATCGCCCCCGCGCGCGGCCGCGAGGCGGCGGCGGCGGCGGCGGCGGCCCCGGCGCGCCGGCCCGGCGAGGGACGGGCCGGGCCGACGGCGCGGGCGCCCCGCCCGAGCGTACGTGCGCGAGTGAGACGGTTCGGGCGCGCGCCCCGCCGGCCGGCGCGGCGGCCGCTTTCAATTCCGTCACTGCGGGAGCCGACACCCGACCCTTGGCCGCTGCGTGGGGCGTCAGCGGGCAGGCGGCGTGCACGGCCGGGCGTGGCCAGGCGGCACGGACCGGGGGCGGGGGCGGGGCGGGGGCGGGGGCGGGGATGGTGCGGCGGGGCGTGGCGGGGCGGCGGGGGCGGCGGCCCCGCGGGCGGCGGGGGGCCGGTAGGGCGCCGCTGCAGTCGCCGAGACGGCCCGGCGGCGGGCGGCGGCCGCGAGGGCCGACGTCGCAGTGAGCCGCGGGCGGGCGGAGGAAGAGGCTGAGGAGAGGCGGGCGGCGGGGGTACGTAGAGGCCGGGGGCCGGAGCGGGGGCCGAGGCGGGCCGGCGGAGGGCGCGCGGGCGGCCAGGGCCGGGCCCCGGCGCGGGGCGGGGGGCCAGGAGGCGCCCGCTTCTTCCTCGTACCCCTCCTCCTCCTCGGCGTCCCCGTACCCCTCCTCCTCCTCGTCGTAGAGGGCCGGAGCCGGCGCGGGGCGGCGGACGGCGGCGGCGCCGCCGCCGGGGCCGGCGACGGCGGCGCGGGGCATCAGGACGTACTCCTGTCCGTCCTCGCCCACGACGACGAGCTGCCGGCCCGTCAGCTTCTCGACTTCGTCGCGGGCGGAAGGGGGATACCTCGCCGGGGCGCAGCGCCCCCGCCTCCTCCTCGTCCTCGTAGGCCTCCTCCTCCTCTTCCCCGTACGCAAGATCGCCGTCCTCCTCCTCGTCATCCTCCTCCTCGTAGGGCGCGGCAGCGGCCGCACGCCGGAGGGGCAGCGGCAGCGGCCGCGAGAGGCGCGCCGCTATGTCCGCCGAGAGGCGGCCCGTCGATGCGATACCGGTCGAGATGGCCCCTGCGCGAGACCGTCAACGGCGCCGCGGCGGGGCGGGGCGCGGGGGCGCACGCGGCGCACGGGGCGACCCGGCCGAGGCGGGCCGGAGGAGGGAGGCGCGAGCGGCGGGGGCGGCGCCGGCCAGGCGGCGGGCGGCGAGGGTGGCGAGGGTCGCGGTGGGGGCGGCGGCGGGTCGGGCGCGGGGCGGGGCGGGGGCCTCGTCGTCCCCGTCCGCGTCCCCGGTCTCGGCCCGGGCCGCCACAGCCCGCGGCGCGGCCCGGCCGCCCAGCCTCGCCTCAACTTTGGCCTTCAGGCGCTCCGCGAGGCCCCCGGCGCCGGCGCCGGCGCCGGCCTCCTTCTTCTTCGCGGCCGCGGCCGAGGCCGCGGCCCGGCCTTGGGCTTCGCGGCGGCGGCCGGCTTGGCGGGCGAGGCGGGGGCTTTGCCGGCGGACGCGGCGGAGCGGACCGAGAGGGGCGCGGAGGACGGCCCCGGCGAGCCGCGGGCGATCCCCGCCAGCGAGACGACGCCCCGCCTGCCCGCCGGCGCGGCGGCGGCCGCCGCCACGGTTGTCGGCGGCGCCTCCGCCGCAGGCTTCTTGCCGGCAGAGAAGGCGGGGACCGTCAGGCCCTCGTGCTTGGCTGCGACCAGGCGAGGCGGGCGGGGTGAGCGGGCGAGCGGATGGGAGGAGGGCGGGCGGGCGGGGCGGACCTGCGAGCCTCGCGAGCTCGTCGACGGCGGCGGCCCCGCGCTTGCCCTTGAAGCGCGCCAGCGCGTGCGAGTCGGCCCCGGCCGCCCCCGCCGCCGCCGACGCCGCCGGAAACTCTACGTAGGCCCCCGCCAGCTCCCGCAGCGCCTCCAGGATCCCTCCCGCCTCCGCCTCGGGCGGGGCGTTCAGGTGCGAGGCCAGCGGCGCCCCGTACGCGCGCTGGTACGCCATGGCTGCCGCTGGCACGCCCCGGAGCGCCCGCGGCTGCAGCGGAAGGTCCCGGAGCACGCCGAGCACCCGCAGCAGCAGGCGGTTCCGCGTGGGGGCGGCGGGGGGCGCCGGGAAGGCCTCGGGCGAGGCCTCCGTCAGGGGCGAGACGGCGAAGAGCTGGTGGTCCGCCGCGGGCGCCGAGGAGGACGAGGCGGCCGGCAGCCCGCGCCCCGTCTGCGCACGCCTTTAAGAACGAAGAAGGAGAAGATAGAGGTCAAGAAGGCAAGAGAGAGCGCCTGCTTGAGGACGAGGAAGCGCTCGAGGTGGAGCCGCACGAACTGGTGGAGGGTCGGCGCGCCCTCGCCCAGGTCTGGGACCGTCCGTCAGCCTGGAAGGAGGCGCGCGCGCCTCAAAGCAAGGACAGAAAAGCTGGGCACCTTGCTGGGGGTCGTGCCCCACGAGCTTCGCGTAGCGTGCGGCCACCTTCTCGAGGGGCACCTGTGGACCGCGGTCTCTCAGGCGCGGTCCGCGGGCGGGGCGGGGCGGGGCGAGGCGCACCCACTCGGGCCGCTGGAGGGCCCGCCACTCGGCGATGGCCGTCTCGAAGAGGCGCCGGCGGACGGCCGCCAGGAGGTCCGGCCGCCCGCTGCCGGAGGCGGAGGCGGCGGAGGAGGCGGGCGCCGCCGGGGCCGGGGTGGGGCGGAGGCGCTTCGCGGCCGGCGAGCGCGGGGTGGGGGCGGGGGTGGACGACGAAGAGGGCGACGACGAGACGGGCAGCTTCAGGATCCGCTTCTTCGGGGCGCCCGCCCCGTCTGCCGGCGACGGCGCCGCTGCTGCTGCTGCTGCCGCCGCCGCCGCGGGTGCCGCCGGAGCGACGGGTGCCGTCTTCATTCGCTTCGCCGCCGCCGCGGCCGAGGGCGACGGGGGCGGAGGAGGAGCGGCCGGCTTCGCCGCTGGGGCGGGAATGGCGGGCCGGGAGCGCTTGGCTCCCGCGGCTGCTGCAGGGGCTGCCGCCGCGGGGACCTCGGCGGCAGCGGGCGCCGCTGCGGCGACAGGGGCTGCTACGGCCGGCGTCGCGACGGGCGGCGGGGGCATGCGCTTCTTCGCTGCGGGCGCGGCGGCAGCGGCGGGGGCGCCGGAGGCCGCGGGGGCCGGCGCGGCGGCCCCGCTGGGGGCGGCGCGAAAGACCAACCCGCCCTCGGCACCCGGGGCGGACTGCGAGTGGATTGCCGGGCCCAGAGCCGCGTCGACGGCCTCGCGGAGGGAAGGCGGCGCGCTGCTGCTTCCCGCGGCGCTCTCGGCGTATGTCTTCCCGCAGGCTCGCTGCCACTCGGTCTCCATGGCCCGCAGGGGAACGGAGCCGCCGTGCCTGGCGGCGAGCTTGGGCCACAGAAGCCCGACGAGCTCCTTCGCGCGCGCCGCGTCGAGCGGCGCCGCATCGTCGCTCAGCTCCTGGATCCGCCCGTCGACCGTGATCGTTCCAGCACTCGCGCTGAACTCCGCGACGAAGCCGGGAACAAAGGCGCGCAGCGCCATCTCCACGCAGGTCTCCTCGACCGGCTCGGCGCCAGGCGTCAGGGTTTGAAGCAGATCCAGGAACTCGACCTGCGCGGCGACCGTCAGCCGCCCGGCCGCGAGCAGCTCGCGATGAGACGCGCCTGGAAGTCGGCGATGTCGCCCGTTCCTTCCCAGGCCTTCGAAAAAGCGCTGAGCTGGTGCGTGCCGGGGCCGAGCTCGCGCAGCGCCGCAATCATCCTCGAGCGGAACTGGACGCAGTCATCGCCTCTGTCGAACTTCGTGTCAAACTTGCGGCCCAGCTCTTCTGCTGGGCTCGCCATCTCGCCTCCGATTCACGCTGGCCGGGCGCTCAACTTCCACGCTCCAAACTCCGCGCTACTGCTGCGCTCGAAACCCGACACCGCAGTGCCTTCGCGTGCTTCGAATTCGCGCTCGAGCCGCGCTGCCGGGGTACGGTGCGTTGGCGCTCAGACGCACTTGCAATTGCAGTATTTCCGCCACAGAAGTTCGTACCAGAAGCACCGTTGCAGTCAATAGGCAGCCGTCGCCTGCGGCGGCGAGCCGATGTCGGTGCAGGAGCTTAAGCGTGCGCTGCGGCGCGAGATCCGCGCGCGAGTTGCGGCTCTGGAGCCGGCCAGGGTCGCGGAGGAGAGCGCGCGTGTTTGCGAGCTCGTCCTGCAACGAACCGAGGCGCGCCCCGCCAGCCCCCAGCGCTCGCGCGGGAGCCCAGCTGACCGCCCGGCAGTACGCCACAGCGCGATCCGTCGCGGCGTACGCCGCAATGGCCGGGGAGCTCTCGCTGGACGCGGTGGTCCGTGACGCGCTCTCGTCCGGGCGGCGGCTTTTCTTGCCAGCCGTGGACGCGGCTGCGGGGGAGATCGCCATGCTGCGCGTCCCGTCGCTCGAGGCGTACGAGGCGCTACCGCGGGACTCGTGGGGCATCCCGACGCCGCCGCTGGACGGCGAGCGGGCGGCCGCGGCGGAACTCGACCTCGTGCTCGTGCCCGGCCTCGCCTTCGACCGCTCCTGCTGCAGGCTCGGCCATGGGAAGCGCTACTACGACAAGTGCGGCGCGCGGCGGCGCCCGCTGCGTCCCTGGACCTGATCGCTCGCGCGCGCAGGTTCCTGGCTGGGCTCGCGGCAGCCAGGGCCCGATCTGGATTGCCCCCTCCGCCCTTCATCGCCGTCTGCCTGGAAGCGCAGGTGCGGCCCGCGGCCGCCCGCAATGACGGCGCCCGCCGTGCGCCGGGCTGACGGGCTGACGTCAGGTGGTGGACGCTGTACCCGTCCTCGTGCACGACGTACCCGTCGGCCTCCTCCTCACGCGCTCCGGCGCCCTGCCCCCATGACCCGCCACCGCCATCCCTTCCTCGGCATTACCAAGCTTCGGCTCCGCGGCCGTGGCCCCGTACCCTTCGAGTTCACGGCGCGGTCCCACACCCGTCGGCGCCATGCCCCCCCCCCCCCCCCCCCCCCCCCCTCCCCGCCCCATGCCACCCGGCTCGTTCTCGCGCCAAGGATCTGTACACGCGCCCTCTCTGTTCTTCTTCAAAGAATGGGGCCGGTCACCCGCCTACCGGCCCCCGGCGAGGGCGGGCCGCTTGGAGGGGGCGGGGCCCGCCCCGCGGGGCGCCGCCTCTTTCTCCTTGTCTGAGGGCTCCCGCTTGCGCTTGACCGCCGCGTAGTCCTCCATTCGCGTCTGCACCGTCGGCTTCCCGCCGGGGCGCCCGCCGGCCGGCGCCGCCGCCGCGGTGGCGGTGCGGCGGAGGGGCGCGGGGCCGCCAGCTGGCTGCTGCGGCTGATGCTGCTGCTGCGAGCTGGGGCCAGGGCCCGAGCCCGAACCGGAGCCGGAGGAGTAGGAGGCCTGGCTCGAGAAGTAGTCCGAGGCGGGCTCCTCGGGCTGCTGGGAGGGCGGGAGGAGCTCGTCGGGCCAGCGGTCCGGCTGCGTGCACGGGAACTCGTCCCCAAAGCCGCCCTCCCCATCCTCCTCCGCGTCCTCCGCGCTGCCGCCGCTGCGGCGCGCCCCCGCGCGCCCCTCCTCGTCGTCGCTGGAGAGGTCGATCGCGGCGCCGGCCGGCGAGGGCCGCGCGGAGGAGGACGAGGACGAGGAGGCGCGCGGCCCAGCCGTTGCTTGGGCCGGGGCCTGGGACGGCTCGGCGTCGAGGGGTTCTTCCGGGGAGAGGCCCTCGCCGACCATGCGGAGGAAGCCCCAGCGGGTGGGGTCCGACTTGAGGACCTCCCCGAAGGCCTCCCGCACCGCCCGCACCTGCCCCGAAGCTGAGAGGGAGGAGATAGATAGGGAAAGGAAAGGGGGCGGGGGCCTCGCCTGGAGGTCGGAGGGGCGCGGGCTCGATACGTAGAGCCGCAGCGTGTGGGACTCCCATGCCACGGGCTCCTGCGCGCGCGTGCCCGCGGATCAAATTCGATTCCAGTTAGATTTGATCCCGCACGATTCGGGCTCGCCTGGACGCGGAGGACCTCGGGGGCGTGGGGTACGAGGACGCGGGCCCCGCGCGCGTCCTCGCGGTAGAAGGCGAGGCCCTCGAGGGGCGAGCGCCCGCCGTTGCCGTACCCCACCACCGCCATGTGCGCCTCCAGCTGGTCCTCCGCGATCCGCTCCCGGCTGCAGTGGCCGCATAGACTTAAGCTTAGGCTCAAGATTAAGAAGCGTACAAATACACACCTGCCCAGGCGCTGGAGCTTGAGGTTCGCGCGCTCGGCGACCGCCGCGCGGACGGCCGCCTGCAGCCGCCTCCGCTCGGGCTTCCGCTCCGGCTGCAGCTCCGCCGTCGCCGTGTACCTGAGCTGAGCTTAGCCAAAACACTTCAAGGGCTAAGACTAGCAGTAGCCCTTGAAGTTTTTTGGCTAAGCCAGCTTGGCTTCTCAGGCTTAGTACCAGCTTAATTAAGCTTATCTCTCTTAAGCTTAGCTCTTCTTGGCCTTTTATTCGTTTGGGCGCGCACGGGTAGTGGTCGCAGCTGGCAAGGCGCAGGAGGAGCTCGCGGGCCTCCCGCAGGCGCGCCGCCGCCACCTGCCGCCCGCTAAGCGCTCCAAGAAGAGGCTTAAGCTTAAGAGTAAGAAGAGGGGGGCCGGACCTTGCTCTCGCGGCCGGGCCAGCGGGCGTCGATCTCGGCGTCGGAGAGGTACTGCACCTGCTTCAGGCTCGAGTCCACCAGCGACATGAACCTGCGCCCCGGGCCCCGGGCCCGGGCCCGGCGTCACTTAAAGCTAGCTGGCTAGCTAGCTAGCTTCGGGCGCGCCAGGAGGAGGCGGGGTCGACGCCGCCGCTCGCCGCCATCGTCGCCTTGAAGCTGAACTGCAGCCGAGCTCGAACGGAGGGGTACGGGGAGGGATGGGGGGGGGGGGCGGAGAAAGGGGGTACCTGGAGGGCGTCGTCGGCGAGGCGCATCGCGTGCCCCAGCATCCACTCCACCCCCTGCGCCGGCGCCCGCCCCGCGGACGGTCAGCAAAGGAAGGCTAGCAGGCAGGCAGGAGCAGGAAGGCTCGCGGGGCGCGCCTTGATGACGGGGTCGTTGTAGATGCGGTAGAAGCCGTCCATGCGGGAGCGCCCCGGGAGGAGGCAGTTCGCGAGGTCCGCCTCGCACTCCACGCGGAAGGCCAGGCGGCCCCGCACCACCCGCACCGACTTCAGCAGCCTGCGCGCCCGCCGCGGGGGAAGGAAGGCTTAGCGGGGAGAGCCTGTAGGGACCCTCGAGGGGCCTGCAGATTGGCACTAAGCTACGCTCAGCTAGGCTGCGCCTACTGTCCTCTAAAACCACCTCTAGAAAGGCGTGGTCCGCCCTCAAGCGGAGGGGCGAGGGAGGGAGGGAGGGCGGACCGTGACATGGTGGAGGGGTCGACGGGCTTCTCGCTGGTGTAGTAGAACTTGTCGCGGTTGAGGTAGTCCAGTCGGTCCACGTCGATCGTCCCGCTCACCTGCGGCAGGCGGGGGGGGGGGGGGGGGGGGGGGGGGGGGGGGGGGGGGGGAGGAGCGTCAGGGCGGGGGGCATTCCCAGGCGCGGCGGAGCTGGGCGAGGGGGGTGCGCTCTTAGAAGCGTCTCAGAAGCGTCGGGGGCGGGACGGGCGGGGCGGGGCGGGGCGGGGGGGGAGGGGGGGGGCGCTTAGGAGGGGGGGGGGGGGGCGCTTAGCGGGGGTACGCACGATGTTGAGGATCCAGTGGTCCTTGTCCATCGTCCGCACGAACCTGCGCCCGGGGGCGGGGCGCGTCGGAGACGAGGCTTAGGGCGCGGGGCGATTTCGCTTAGCCTTATAGGAGGCTCTAGCTAGCTTAGCTTTCGGTTTAGCTTTGGAGGCGGGCGGGGGCGCACGGGGTGACGTTGATGGCCTCGAGGCGCGGGTCGTTGAACTCCTCCGGCTTGGGCGAGATCATCCGCCTGCGCCGGCCCCGTGAGGCGCCGGAGGGGGCGGGGGCGCGGGAGGTCGGCGGGGGAGGAGGAGGGGGGGAGGGGGGAGGCGCGGAGGAGGAGGCGGAGGAGGCGGGGGCGGGGGCGGGACGCTGGAGGTGGGGGAGAAGTAGTAGTAGTAGGAGGGGGCGGGGCCGCCCTGCTAGGCGGCTACCGGTACTAAAGAGGAGGAGCCTAGAGGGGCTGCGGGGCGGAGCCGCCGGGCCGCACTTGCAGAGGTCGATGGCCGGCTGCGCGAGGGCGAAGGCCGGCGCCTCCAGCAGCTCCTGCACCAGCCGCATCGACACCTGCCCGCCCGACGAGAACTCAGCTTGGCTCAGCCGAGCTCAATTGGCTTAGCCAGATTGCTTCGCTTCGGCCTCCAAGTCTTAGCTTCCTTAGCATTAGACTTGAATTTAGCTTCCTTAGCTCCAGCTAGCTATGAAGCAGCTGGCTTAGCTTGGCTTGGCTTGGAATTAGGTAAGCTTCAGCTAAGCTTAACATCAAGCTTGAGCTTTAAGGCCGGGCTCGATCGAGCTACCTCCTCGTGGTGGAA
This sequence comes from Cyanophora paradoxa, assembly GCA_004431415.1. Classification (NCBI taxonomy): domain Eukaryota; class Glaucocystophyceae; order Cyanophorales; family Cyanophoraceae; genus Cyanophora; species Cyanophora paradoxa. Next base: position 159,131 of record QPMI01000609.1, on the reverse strand, counting down.
CGGCTTGCCCACGAGCTCCATGAAGCCCTCGAAGGTGTGGCTGGCCCCAGAAACCGCTCAGAAACCGCTAGGCTCACCTGAGACCGCTCACCTGAAACCGCTCACCTGAACATGGCGTGCCCGAGGTCGTGGAGGAGGCCGGCGAGGGAGATGACGTCCACGAGGTCGTCCGCCGACATGCAGAAGGGCTCCTGCGCCGCGAACGCCGCGAACTCCGCCGCCGAGTGCTCTAAAGAATGGGTTGGCATGCGCGGGTCGGCCGGGCGCGGGCCACGGGGCGGTGCGGGGCGCGGGGCGCACTCCGGAGGGCGCTCGCGACCTTCCTCGCGAGGAAGGAGACGCCGACGGAGTGCTGGAGGCGGTCGTGGCACAGCGTCGAGTTCACGTAGCTCGCGCCGCCCAGCTGCTGCAGGTCCCGGAGCCGCTGGACCTGGCGGGGGGTCGTCAGGCCGGCCGGAGCCTCGATCGAGGCAGCGCTTGCTGGCTCCCGGGAAGCTGTACGCACGATGGGCGTCTTGTACGCGAGGGTCTGTCGCCGGCCGAAAACGATCTCGCCGTGGATCGGGTCTGGCATGAAAGCGAACGTTAACATTAGCGGGCGACACGAACGCCGCAGCACTTCGCGAGGGGCACTCGGGTGCTACGACTGCCCGAACAGGAGGGGGAGATGCTGCTGCGCACCTCGGAACGCGAGCTGCTGGCTCGCGCGGCTCATCGTGGCCATGGCCGAAGAGCGCGACTTCTGGACGGCTAGGGCCGGTGCAGAAGCTGCAGCTAGCGTCCCCGGCGCGTTTGGATGCTCGGCCCTTGCTAGAATGTGCTGTTCGCAGTGGGTCCTGCCTACCGTTTTTTCTGGCGCACTGTACCCCTCAGCCAAATTTGATCCGAGTGTAGCCAATGGAACTACTACTAGGCTACAACCCGCTACGACACGCGGCGCCGGGGCGTGCCCCGCCCGCCTCCATCCTCGTCGGCGTCGCCGCCGGCGCCAGGCGCCGCGCCCGGAGGTCCCGCGCCCGGGTCGATGTCGACGTGAGTACTAGTGTCGACGTCGACGTCGGACGCCAGGGAGATCTCGCGCTCCGGCACGCGCCGCTCGGCCTGCGCGGCGAGCGGATCAGGCGTGCGGCGGCCCTGGCCCGCGGCTATAGCTACGAGAGCTTTGGCACGTGCTAGCGCTAGAGCTAGAGCTAGTTATTGCAAGCTGGGCACAGCGCTAGCTAGCTTGAGCGCGAATGCACGCGCACCGGCGCGAGGTCCTCTTCCCGCGAGCCGCCGGAATCGCCCCGCCCGCGACCGCTCCGCCGGGCCTGTCGGGCTCGGGCTCAGATCGAGCCTGGCCCGGCGCGGCGGCGCGGCCTTGGGCCGAGGTCCGGACGAACCGCTCGGGGCCCCTCAGGCGAGTCCCCAGCGCCGCCCGCAGCGCCGCCCGCGCCCGCGCCCTCGTCGGCCCTGTCGCTTGCGTGCGCGGCCGCGGCCGCCCCCACGTCCTCGCCCGCCGCCGCCGCTGCCGCCGCCCGCTCTCCCTCCCCCTCCTCCGGCTCGACGAACTCAACCTGTTGACGGAGAAGAATGTTAGATACGGTTAAGAAGGAAAGGAAGAGCTGCGCCGGGGGGGGGGTACGCGCCTCGTACTCGGCGAGGGATCCCTCCCCGTCGAAGGAGAGGGTGTGGACGTAGCGCGCCGGGGGCATGCGCCACCGCGGCGCGAAGTGCACCGTGATCGGGATGCTGAAGTACCCCCAGCCGACCTGCGGCCGTGGCGTATATGAGGATCTATAGGGATCGAGAGGCGGCGCGGGCGGGCGCGGGCCGGGCAGGAGGGGTACGTGTACGCGCACGCGCTGGACGACGAAGGGGGGATCGGAGAGGGAGACGAGGCGCTGCCGGAAGGTCGGGTGCAGGAGAAAGTCCACCTGAGGGGCGCGCATGCGTTCCGCCTTAAGATCAGGTCCGGGTCGGGGTGCGCGCGCGCGCGCATGCACGGGCACATGCGCAGGGCGGCGGTCCGCACCCGCGCGATGTAGTCGGGGACGCGCTCGTCAGGGATGCCGTGCGGTCCGTCGCTGAGGCGCACGAAGCAGGCCCACTGCGCAGGGCGAGCGTGAGGTCATAGTGCGCAGGTGTCGGAAAGGCGGAGGAAGGCACCTGGTGCACGTTTCCTGGCGTCCCCTGGCCCTGAGGGAGCATCTGGTGAAAGTTGCCAACCTGCGCGGCGCACGAAAGATGGTCAGGGCGACTCCTCGCGCGCGCAGGAGCACTTGAACCTGCAGGAGAAGGGTCTGCGTTCGTTCGCGGAGCCGCTGCTGTCGCCGCTCTTCCTCCGCTGCCTCTTCCACGCGCGCCTCGTATTCCTGCGGCCTGGAGCGCGCAATCCGCGCCTCCAGCCCCTCGTCCCTGTTCTGCAGGGCCGCACGAGAGTGCACGGCCCTGCACATCTGCAGCGAACGCCAGCATGCATGTGAGCGCTAGCGCTGCAGCTGCAGCGTGCCAGGCTAGGCGGCGAGCATCGCGCATTGCGGCAGGCGCCGTTGAGCGAAGCAGAGTAAGCACGAACCGGGCACGAGAATTCCTGGCTCAGGGCTCTTCGCGATGCATGCCGCGCGATGCAGCTGCTGCAGAAGCTGTGCTTGCAAGGCAGAGTGCATACTCCGACAAGGACCGAGGCGCAGATGGGGCAATCAAACTCCCCCGCCTCTGCGTCCTCGGCCTGCATCGGCGGGCTCGCCGTTCCCGACCCGGTCTTCGCAGCTGCAGAGACTTCAAGATCTCAAGCCAGCTGCAGCCGCGCGCTTGGAGCCGATCAAGGTGATTTGGTGCACGATCTGGGAGCTTCTGGCGTACGCCTGGCTTCCGGGGCGCCTACAGCTATGAGCTTCGTGTGTGTCTGAACCCAGCCCTCCTGGTGGTCCTACCCCCCCTTCGCAGCGAGCTGCGTGCGAGCGCGGGCTCTCCTGGCCCTGCCGCGCGCTCGGACCGCCTTGCGCGACTGGAAAAGTTCAGTGCGCCCCATTTGACCTTCAGCGAAGCAGCGAAGCGAAAAGACCGCGCGCTGAGGGCCTGCGAAGAGCCGCGGCGGCGCGATGTTCGGCATGCGGGCTGCGGCGGCGGCGAGCTCCGCGACCTTCAGGCGACAGCCCGGCCGGCTCGCGTTTCGAGGTCTCGTCGCTCAGCGGTCGCTCCTCTCGTCATCCACGCTCCTGCCGCTGCGACCGGCTCGATGTGAATCCAACAAGCATGCACTTCGTGCTAGTCTTTGGCGCAGAGGCTCGCCCTCGAGCGGCCTCGCGCAATTTGGTGCTGCGCGGCGGCATCAAACATCAGCGGCGCCGCAGACGGCCGCAGAACCGACGCAGACGACAGTAGCGATACCGCAGCTTCCGCCCCGCAATAGTGCAGAGGAGCCCGAGCCCCCCGCCGCCGAGACCAGCGGCGTCGCAGCCGCGCAGCGCTCGTTACTGGGCGGCGCGCGCTCGAGCCTGAGCCGCTTCTTCGGCACTCTGGGCTTCCTAATGTACCTGGTTGGGCGGACGGAATCCGCCAAGAAGTACTTCGAGGTGCCCCCCGCGCCGCCGACCGCCCGCGCAGCCTCCCGACCCGCGCCCGACCGCCGCCCCGCAGCGCGCCCTCCGGGCCGCGAGCGGCGCGGGACGGGAGGGACACCCGCACGTGCTCGTAGCGGCCCACTTCCTCGGGCTGCTGGAGGGCAGGCCCCACGAGCGGGCGCTGCAGCAGGCCCTCCCGATGCTCGAGAAGGTTGTCGGGCTGCGCGCGCGCCTCAGGCCGCACGACCCGGAGACCGCCACGGCTATGGCCTGCCTCGCGGAGGCTCACGCGCTGCTCGGCAACGGTGCCCCCCCCCCCCCCCCCCCCCCCCCCCCCCGCCCCCGCCGATCCGCACCTCGCGGCATGCCGAGGGCGCGCGCACCGCAGGGGTGGCGGCGCGGCCGCTGCTGGAGGATGCCCTGTCCGTGTACGCCGAGGCGGGCTGGGCGGAGCGGCCGGAGGCGGCGCGGGCGATGAACAGGCTGGGGACGCTGCTGCTGCGGCAGGGCGACGCGCAGGGCGCGTGGGAGCGCCTCGAGGAGGCCGTGCGCGTCCTCAAGGAGGCGCTGGGGCCAGAGCACGCCGAGACCGCCGTCGCCATGGTCTCCGCCCGCGCCCTCGACCGCCGCCCGCCGCCCGCGCGCCGCTGAGCGGCTCGGGGCTCAGGTGAACCTGAGCGAGGCGCTCTCTGCCCTCGGGAACGACCCCGCGGCCCGCCTCCTCCTCGAGGCGCGCGCGCGCGCGCCCGGGCCCGCCGCCTCCGTCCGGCCGCGCCGCCTGAGGCCGCCGCGCAGGACGCGGTGGTCGCGCTGCGTGCGGCGGCGGCGGCGGCGGGCGCGGGCGCGGGGGCGGAGGAGGCGGGCGCGCAGCTGCGGACGGCGGTGCACCGCCTCGGCCTCCTCTACAACCGCGCCGGGGACAACGCCGCCGCGCACCCCTGCTTCGAGGTCGGCGGCCCCTTCCCCCTTGCCTTTCCTCCGCCCTGCGCCCATCGTCTGGCACGCAGGAGTCGGTGCAGCTGCACGCGGAGGCGATGGGGGAGGGCCACCCGGACACGGCGACGGCGCTGATGTGGCAGGCCGAGACGAGCGCGCTGCTCGGCGACGACGAGGCCGCCGAGCGCCTCCTCCGCGTGCGACCTCCCGCGCCGCCGCTTCCCTCCGCTTCTCTGACGGGTCGGGCCGACGGCAGCACGCGCTGTGGGTGTACGAGGAGTGCGGGTGGGGCGGGACGCAGCACGCGGGGACGGCGGCGCACAAGCTGGGGCTCCTGCTGCGGCGCCGCGGCGACGTCGAGGGGGCCGTCCCCTTCTTCGAGGACTCCTTCCGCGCCCACGAGGCCGTGCGCCCGCCCGCCCCGCCCCGCGCCGCCCCGCGCCGCCGCCCCCGCTGACCACGGGGCAGGCGCTGGGTCGGACCACCCGGACACGGCGACCTCGATGGTCTGCCTCGCTGAGTGCCACTCGCTCCTCGGCGACGACGCCACCGCCCGCCCCTGCTGGTCCGCCCCGGCCCGGCCGCCCGGCCCCGCGCGGGCGCGCCTCACGCGGGGCGCGGGGCGCAGGAGGGCGCAGTGGAGGCGTACCGGCGGTCGGGCTGGGGGGAGCACCGGGCGATGGGCGCGGCGCTGCACCGGCTGGGCGTGGCGATGCGGCAGGGGGGCGCCTTCGCGGAGGCGCTGCCGGTCTTCGAGGAGGCGGCGCGGGTGCAGGCGGCGGCGCTGGGCCCCGAGCACCCCGACGCCCTCACCTCCCTTCTCTTCCTCGGCGAGATGCACTCCCTCCAGGCCCGCCCCGCCGCCCCGCCCGCCCGCGCGCCCCGCGCCGCCGCCGGCGCTGGCTGAGGCGGGCGGGCGGGCGGGGGGCAGGGGGAGGAGGCGGTGGCGCAGCGGGTGCTGGAGGAGGTGCTGCGGGTGCGGATGCGGGTGCTGGGCGCCGAGCACCCCGAGTGCGCGACGGCCGCCCACTTCCTCGCCTCCACCTACTCCCGCCGCGGCCAGTGGGACCTCGCCCGCGGCTTCCACCAGGCCCGCCCCCCGCCCCTCTGAACGAACTCGGGCGCTGACGCGACGCCGCCGGCAGGAGGCGCTGCGGATCCGGCTGAACGACCCGGGGCTGGGCCCGCAGCACCTGGACACGGCGAGCTCGATGGCGCAGCTGGCGTCGGCGCTGATCGCGATGGGGCGGGACGGCGAGGCGCGGCCGCTGCTGGAGGAGGCGATCCGCGTGACCGTCGCGGCGCGGGGCGTGGAGCACCGGGACACGGCGTGGAGCATCAACGAGCTCGCCGTCCTCCTCTGCCGCCAGGAGAAGCACGGTCCGCCGCCCCCGCCCCGCCCCGCCCGCCCCCGCCCGGCCCGGCTCGGCCCGAGCGTGGCGGGCCGGGGCAGAGGAGGCGCGGCCGCTATTCGAGGAGGCGCTGCGGATCTACGCGGCGACGCTGGGCCCGGAGCACCCAAACACGGCGCAGGCGATGCGCAACCTCGCCGTCGAGCTCATCCGCGCCGACCAGCCCGAGGCCGCCGTACCCCTCCTCAAGGTGCCCCCGCCCCGCCCCTCCCGCCCTCCCCTCTAGATCTGAGGCGGGGCGGGGCGCGCGGAGGTGGCGGCGGTGGTCTTCGAGCGGGCGTTCGGGGCGGGGCACGAGAAGGCGGCGGAGGCGCGCCGCAGCCTCCAGACCGCCGAGGAGATGGCCGCCCGCAGGCGCCGCTAGCTGCAGCCCGCCGGCGCCGCCCTCGAATGCGGCGCCCTGCGTTCCTCTCCCCGCGAACGAGCTTCTATCCGCCCCCATCTCGCAGCCCACCGCGCTCGGTCGCGGGGCCCTGCGTTCTTTTCTCCTGAAGAGGCAAAGATTGAGCTCGATCAATTGTTTTCGCAAGCTCGAGCACGGTAGCTACATATAGAAGCGCGATCACGAGGGCGGGGTGTCTGGGAAGTGCCACAGCGCCAGCGAGGGGATCGCAGACCCCATCGAGGCCATGATGATGATCATGATCATGACCACGACAAACGCAAATGCCAAAATCTGTTCAGGTGTACAATTAAACATTGATCATGAGTTCTATAATTATATACAAGCTTAAGCCAGAAACGGCACCGATTGCGAGGCATTGCGATATATATTAACGGCCGCGGATCGCGTACGCACCATTGATAGGGCGATCCGCCAGAAAATTCTGAGGGCGTGGTTGCAGACGTCGACAGCGTGTCTGCAGGTGTCGGCGGCGAGCTTCGTGCCCTCCGAGAATTTCTGTCCCGCCACGTCGACAGCGTGTCTGCAGGTGTCGGCGGCGAGCTTCGTGTCCTCCGAGAATTTCTGTCCCGCCACGTCGATAGCGTGTCTGCAGGTGCCTATCGCGCGCTCAAGTCCCTCGGCATCCATGGTCACTTCTCCGAGCTGAACGTGCACGCCCTCAACTTCCGCTCTGGCAACGTCAACATGCACACTCGAACGCTGCGCACGAGGATTTGGAAATTAAATTTAAAACGTCCGAGTGCGAGCGCGCGGCGCGAGCGCGATCAAAGCGTACCAGACGCAGGCCGGAGCTCGAGCTCGAGGCATGCCCAGATGCCGCGGGCCCGTCGCGATTTCGATCGCGATCGGGCACGACACCAGCTGCATGCGCAGCGCCAACGTCCTGTTCTTCGATTTCCTGCGCGCGCCGCTCTTGCTGTCAGAATACGAATTCGAACACGGATCGAACATTGAAGACCTCGACGCGCGCGCGACTTGCAGCGCGAACCTCGCGATCGATTAGCGGCGGGTCATTGCTCATCTCTAGTTCCGGATCCTCGCGATCGCGTTCCTTGGGTTCTAGATCTTGATCGTGAACTCGGTGCTGCGCTTGTTGCACTGCCGCACGCCTTAAGGGTCAGATCAATTGCAAGCACGATGCACATAAACATATATATAAACGTAGATCTAGAGGCTCGGATTTACATATAGCTAGAGAAGTCGACGTCATGATCATGATCATCGGATCATATCGGATTCCTTGTACGAACGAGCTAATCATGATCGCGCGAGCCTAGGAGTTAATTCGAGTCTGAGCTAGCGCTTGCTATATATAAAGCTATATATATGGAGGAAAATTCGCAACAGAGAACTTCGGAATATTCGAGGGACGGACGTCGACCCGGCCACGCTGCTTGTTTCGAATCCATGATTACGACCCTAGGCCTCGAGCTCGGATCCGCGGAGAACTGCGCGCATGCCATGAGATCGCGCGATTATTAATATGGCACGTGCACGCGCGGGCAGGCGCCGGCCCGGCGGGTGTGGCCGCGCGCGGCCGCGCGCGCGCGCGGCGGCGCCGCGGCCGCCGCCCGCCGGCAAGCGGGCGGCCGCGCGGTTACATATATGTGTTCGACGTCCGACGGTCCGCCGGTCAACGTCAACTAGTACTGCAGCTGGCAACATGAACACGCACGCACATCGATATCGCGCCGCCCGGCCCCAGCTGCAGCTGCAGGCCTATAGCTAGGGCGCGCGGTTACAATTGCAACTCGACACAGAACCGCTGGAGCTGCCGCTTTAAAGGCTTCAACCTTGAAATACAGGCTCGGCCCGGCGCGCAGCCGCGGCGATCGGCCCGGCTCGCAGCCGCGTCCGGCCACGCGCGCGTGCACCGTACGCGTGCAGCCGCTGAGCTGCCAGGCAGCAAGCTCGCGATCGGCTCCAGTGCAGGCTCGGCCGCAACACTCAGCGGCCGTACAAGCCGCTGTACTAGAGCTCGAGGGGTTCTAGATGTTGCGTGCTGGCGGGGAGGGGGAGGGGAGAGAGGGGGGTATCGATGTAGTCCAACACTTTAGGGCCTCACGCATCGTTCGCAGCGTTCGCATCAAGGCTCGAGGTATCGAGATCGATGTAGCGGTCGGCCGCGATCGAGCGCGGACGGCGCGCTGATCGAGACCACCTGCAGGACACATTCCCCTGCAGGAGACCACGTGCACCAATGCGGGCACGGCTGAGAAGCGGCTTCCCCGGTTTCGGTTGGGATCGGACCGCACACGTGCTGCATGCGCACACGTGCACCGCACTAGTGCTCGCATGCGGCGCGCGAGGCGTACGCGTCAGCGGTCGACGTCCCGACGTTTCCTTTTCCTTCGCACTGCGCCTCCGAGCGCCTCCTCCGCGTGCGACCTCCCGCGCCGCCACTTCCCTCCCGGGCTTAGCTTGCCGCGCGCCCGCCCGGGCCCGGGCCCGCCGCCTCCGTCCGGCCGCGCCGCCTGAGGCCGCCGCGCAGGACGCGGTGGTCGCGCTGCGTGCGGCGGCGGCGGCGGCGGCGGGCGCGGGCGCGGAGGAGGCGGGCGCGCAGCTGCGGACGGCGGTGCACCGCCTCGGACTCCTCTACAACCGTGCGGGCGACAACGCCGCCGCGCACCCCTGCTTCGAGGTCGGTCGCTCCGGCGCCCTTTCCCCTTCCCTCTCCCTTCGCCCTGCGCTCATCGTCTGGCACGCAGGAGTCGGTGCAGCTGCACGCGGAGGCGATGGGGGAGGGCCACCCGGACACGGCGACGGCGCTGATGTGGCAGGCCGAGACGAGCGCGCTGCTCGGCGACGACGAGGCCGCCGAGCGCCTCCTCCGCGTGCGCCCTTCGGAGTCCGCGCCGCAGCCGCTTCTCTGACGGGGCGGGCCGACGGCAGCACGCGCTGTGGGTGTACGAGGAGTGCGGGTGGGGCGGGACGCAGCACGCGGGGACGGCGGCGCACAAGCTAGGGCTCCTGCTGCGGCGCCGCGGCGACGTCGAGGGGGCCGTCCCCTTCTTCGAGGACTCCTTCCGCGCCCACGAGGCCGTGCGCCCGCCCGCCCCGCCCCGCGCCGCCCCGCGCCGCCGCCCCCGCTGACCACGGGGCAGGCGCTGGGGTCGGACCACCCGGACACGGCGACCTCGATGGTCTGCCTCGCTGAGTGCCACTCGCTCCTCGGCGACGACGCCACCGCCCGGCCCCTGCTGGTCCGCCCCCGGCCCGGCCGCCCGGCCCCGCGCGGGCGCGCCTCACGCGGGGCGCGGGGCGCAGGAGGGCGCAGTGGAGGCGTACCGGCGGTCGGGCTGGGGGAGCACCGGGCGATGGCGCGGCGCTGCACCGGCTGGGCGTGGCGATGCGGCAGGGGGGCGCCTTCGCGGAGGCGCTGCCGGTCTTCGAGGAGGCGGCGCGGGTGCAGGCGGCGGCGCTGGGCCCCGAGCACCCCGACGCCCTCACCTCCCTTCTCTTCCTCGGCGAGATGCACTCCCTCCAGGCCCGCCCCGCCGCCCCGCGCGCTCCGCGCCGCCGCCGGCCCCGGCTGAGGCGGACGGGCGGGCCGGGGGCAGGGGGAGGAGGCGGTGGCGCAGCGGGTGCTGGAGGAGGTGCTGCGGGTGCGGATGCGGGTGCTGGGCGCCGAGCACCCCGAGTGCGCGACGGCCGCCCACTTCCTCGCCTCCACCTACTCCCGCCGCGGCCAGTGGGACCTCGCCCGCGGCTTCCACCAGGCCCGCCCCCCCCCCCGCCCCCCCCCCCTCTGAACGGACTCGGGCGCTGACACGACGCCGCCGGGGCGCGGCGCTGCACCGGCTGGGCGTGGCGATGCGGCAGGGGGGCGCCTTCGCGGAGGCGCTGCCGGTCTTCGAGGAGGCGGCGCGGGTGCAGGCGGCGGCGCTGGGCCCCGAGCACCCCGACGCCCTCACCTCCCTTCTCTTCCTCGGCGAGATGCACTCCCTCCAGGCCCGCCCCGCCGCCCCGCCCGCCCCGCGCGCCCCGCGCCGCCGCCGGCGCTGGCTGAGGCGGGCGGGCGGGCGGGGGGCAGGGGGAGGAGGCGGTGGCGCAGCGGGTGCTGGAGGAGGTGCTGCGGGTGCGGATGCGGGTGCTGGGCGCCGAGCACCCCGAGTGCGCGACGGCCGCCCACTTCCTCGCCTCCACCTACTCCCGCCGCGGCCAGTGGGACCTCGCCCGCGGCTTCCACCAGGCCCGCCCCCGCCCCCCGCCCCCCGCCCCTCTGAACGGACTCGGGCGCTGACACGACGCCGCCGGCAGGAGGCGCTGAGGATCCGGCTGAACGACCCGGGGCTGGGCCCGCAGCACCTGGACACGGCGAGCTCGATGGCGCAGCTGGCGTCGGCGCTGATCGCGATGGGGCGGGACGGCGAGGCGCGGCCGCTGCTGGAGGAGGCGATCCGCGTCACCGTCGCGGCGCGGGGCGTGGAGCACCGGGACACGGCGTGGAGCATCAACGAGCTCGCCGTCCTCCTCTGCCGCCAGGAGAAGCACGGTCCGCCGCCCCCGCCCCGCCCCGCCCCGCCCGGGCCGCCCGCCCCGGCTTGAGCGTGGCGGGCCGGGGCAGAGGAGGCGCGGCCGCTGTTCGAGGAGGCGCTGCGGATCTACGCGGCGACGCTGGGCCCGGAGCACCCGAACACGGCGCAGGCGATGCGCAACCTCGCCGTCGAGCTCATCCGCGCCGACCAGCCCGAGGCCGCCGTACCCCTCCTCAAGGTGCCCCCGCCCCGGCCCGCCCCTCCCGCCCTCCCCTCTAGATCTGAGGCGGGGCGGGGCGCGCGGAGGTGGCAGCGGTGGTCTTCGAGCGGGCGTTCGGGGCGGGGCACGAGAAGGCGGCGGAGGCGCGCCGCAGCCTCCAGACCGCCGAGGAGATGGCCGCCCGCAGGCGCCGCTAGCTGCAGCCCGCCGGCGCCGCCCCCGGTCGCGGCGCCCGGCGTTCCCCTAGATCTCCCCCAGAACGAGCTTCTACCCGCACTCATCCCAGCCCACCGCCCTCGGTCGCGGGGCCCTGCGTTCTTTTCTCCTGAAGAGGCAAAGATTGAGCTCGATCAATTGTTTTTGCAAGCTCGAGCACGGTAGCTACATATAGAAGCGCGATCACGAGGGCGGGGTGTCTGGGAAGTGCCACAGCGCCAGCGAGGGGATCGCAGACCCCATCGAGGCCATGATGATGATGATGATCATGATCATGACCACGACAAACGCAAATGCCAAAATCTGTTCAGGTGTACAATTAAACATTGATCATGAGTTCTATAATTATATACAAGCTTAAGCCAGAAACGGCACCGATTGCGAGGCATTGCGATATATATTAACGGCCGCGGATCCCGGATCGTGTACGCACCATTGATAGGGCGATCCGCCAGAAAATTCTGAGGGCGTGGTTGCAGACGTCGACAGCGTGTCTGCAGGTGTCGGCGGCGAGCTTCGTGCCCTCCGAGAATTTCTGTCCCGCCACGTCGATAGCGTGTCTGTAGGTGTCTCGTTCGCGAGCTGCTGCGACAGTGCACTTCCAGGACCCGGGAGTCGATCGCGCGCTCAAGTCCCTCGCCATCGATGTCCATGGTCACTTCTCCGAGCTGAACGTGCACGCCCTCGAGCTCATGATCAGCTTCCGCTCTGGCAACGTCAACATGCACACTCGATCGCGAACGCTGCGCACGAGGATTTGGAAATTAAATTTAAAACGTCCGAGAGCGAGCGCGCGGCGCGAGCGCGGTCGAAGCGCACCAGACGCAGGCCGGAGCTCGAGCTCGATCGCGAGGCATGCCCAGATCATCGGATGCCCGCGGCCGCGGGCCCGTCGCGATTTCGATACCAGTAGCGATCGGGCACTGCGGCACGACACATGTACAGCGCCGGCGCCGACGTCCTGTTCTTCGATTTTGCGCGCGCCGCTCTAGATCTTGCTGTCAGAATACGTATACCGGTACTGTAGAACTAGTTTACTTAGTACAGGAAAATAATTAGTAGTTCGCCAAAACTGTCACTTTAGCAGGGGCAAAATCTTTGATAGGTCGCGAATCAGACTCGCGATCGGTCTTCGGAGGGCTTTTGTATGGCGGAGAAGGGACTACCCCTAAGAAATCTCGGCTTTAGCATGCAGGCGAGAAATATTTAGTATTTTTTTTTTGGTGAATTACCGGCCACAGTCTCTAGACACCAGCACCGCTCAAAACTTTTTTGTACTATAAATATATATTTCTAGTTCTACAGTATACGAATTCGAATTTCGATCGCGAACACCGTGTAACACCGGATCGAACTTGAACATTGAAGAGCTCGACGCGCGACTTGCAGGCCCTGAGCTCGAGGCTAAGTTGCAGCGCGAACGTTAACGGTTAACCTCGCGATCGAAAAGCGCATCATGGCATCGAATCAGTGTTGTCGTTATAACGTCACCGTTATAACGGATGACGTTATAACGTCACGTTAATAACGCGTTATAACGACCCCAGTCAATATGACGGACAGTCGTTATTAACGAGCTTCACCCCCCCTTAACTCGCGTATTTCATCGTATTTTAGCGCATTTATGACATAAAACTACGATAGAACACTAAGAACAGCTAAGAAGATGTTTGCACATGCAAGGAAGGCTTAGGAAGCTCGCCGGCGGTCGCTGGCAGACCGCGGTCACGTACGAGCGTAAGTACCCGTGCAGGAAATGGAATATATTTAATGAATATTTAATATAATATAATATTCAAAATGACGAAAGTAACGCGTCATTATCCGTTATAACGCGTTATAACGGTCACGTTATAACGACCCGTTTTCCCAAGTACGTTATAACGACAACACTGCATCGAATGCCATCGATTAATTAATTAGCGGCGGCCCCGGCGGGTCGACGTCCGCCGCGCCGGGTCGACGTCGAGGCCGGCCCGGTACCGGTACCGGTAGCTACTACTAGCCTACTAGTATCCTACTAGTAGCCTACTACTGTAGGAATGCTTAAATTGCCGCGTAGTTAAATTGCCGAATTCGACCAAAACCGGAATTGCCGTGGTGATAAATTGCCGAATTGAAAATTTTCGGTTGTATGGGGCAGGAAATTAACCCCCCCAAGGTACAAAATAGCTAAGGCTGACTATGACTGCGAGCTAGAGGCGCCGGCTGCGGCCGCGGCGGCCTCCGCGGCCGGCTGCGGCGTCGACTCAGGCTGCGGGCCCTTGCCGTTGAGGCACTTGTCCCAGGCAGATCGGATGAGCTGGGGCTTAGCCTTGAGGTCCTGCCAGCTCTCGACTAGCCAGCGCAGGTGAGGGGCCTTGATGCGCGTGAGAGTGACGTCGACCTTGGTCACAGGCGGGCGTTCAATCGACTGAGGGTTGGCCTTGCGCCACTGGCTGATGCCGCGGGACACTTCGTCCGCATACCACTTGGTGAAGCGCTTCCGGACACCGTTCTTGAAGGTTGCGTTCGGGAGGGCATCGCAGGGCTGCAGCTCTCCTGCGCGTGAGAGGGCTCAAAAACTCGAGGAAAATCAGGTCAGAGAACGCACACCAGTGCAGTTGGGGGGGAGCTGGTAGGTGATCCATCCACCCAGTTGGCAGGCTTCGAGATACTTCGCGCCAGACTGCAGCAGTTCGGGGTCACGGGGTAGATCGAGAGACTGAGAGCGAGAGACTAGAGCGGACCTGGGCCGCGTAGTTATCGAAGACAAGCAGGCCGATCTGGTCCTCCTCGAGGCCCTTCTGGTCAACGACGAGCTTCTTGTAGGGGGCGAGAATGTGCTCCTCTGCGCGAGGTCAGTGCGAGGCGTGACGTGAGGGCGAGAGGGAGAGAACCGTAGCGAAGCATGGTCTCTTCTGTGGACCAGTGCTTGGGGGAGTGGTCGATCCACCAGTCCTCAGGGGCGATCCCCTCTGCGAACTTGTGGCACTGGTCCGTCTTCCCCTGTGGGGCCGCTCCCTGTGAGATCTAGGGGGGGGGGCCCTCTGCGATCCCGTGTGCTGCGCCGATAGCTACGGTTGAGTTGACTACGCAGCCATGATCGCGCAGCTCGCGGATGTATGTCTTCACGTATTCTGTGAGCTGCGTGCCGAGCTTCGGAGCACGGCCCCGCTTTGCGGACGGCCAGACTGTGATCGAAAGAGGCCCGGCTGCGTTCTCGAGCTTTGACGCTGTCTGAAGCTTCGCCGCCCAGCGGCGCGCACGGGACTCATCGAGAGTGACGCCCAGAGCTTCGAGCTTCACCCGGAAGTACCGCGCTGTCGCGGTGCCGGAGTTGTGCACGATCTGATACTTAGCTATCTGCAACTTTAGCTCCCCGGGGATCTTGTTGATGCCGTAGCTAGCGCGCTTCTGTTTCTTAGCGATGGCATCCTCTACGCCGTCGTTCGCCGCCGCTACACGCTTAGCTTCCGCCGGCGTGCGTCCGGGCGCGCGCGGATCAGGCAGCTGCGTCACACCAGCAGCTACAGTGGTCGGCTTCAGCTTCTTCTGCGGGGCTCCAAAGAAGCGCGTGAGGCTAGACTGAGGGCGCGCGTGCGCCGCGCGGACGTCTGCTGCGAAGCTGCTCGGCGCCTCGTCGCTCATGGCGAATTCAAACTGTGCCGCGAACGCCGACGGCTGCGCCGAGGGACGGGGGGGGGGACGAGCGGAATTGCCGTGGCTTAAAATTGCCGAATTCGGCCTCTCGGCAATTTACGGCAATTTAAAACATCGGCTAAAAAAGCATTCCTACAGTAGTAGGCTGGTTGAGCTGCCATGCATGGCCATGCAATTTTTAATTCATATGGCAATGATCATGAACGCACTACGTACGGTACTAGCTTAGTCTAGCTATAGCCTATAGACTATAGTAGTCAGTGACTACGGAGTCGTACGGACTAGTACGGAGTCACTACGGACTCGGCGGCCGTAGGCCATGCCGGCCGGCCGGCCGTCATGCTTTGGCTTGGACCCTCATGCCATAATGCCGACTTTTGGCTTGACATGCCGGCGCCGGCTTTGCCGGCTTCAGCCAGAGCCTTCATGCCGACTATGCCCGACCAGTATCCCCCCGGCCCCCCGGCCCTGGGCCAGGCTGGGGAAGAGCTCGAGGGCTTGTCTCACTCCGGTCGCCGGCTTGTCTGCAAGCCGAACACCAGCCGGGTACAGACTCAGCGGCTATGCCTTCATGCCGGCATACCTGCCGGCAATTTGGCGGCTAGCCATGCCGGCATGGTCATGGCATAATACCGGCTTTTGCGGCTAGGGCTATCGCATAATTCCCAACTTTGACGGACCGGCCGGACCCCTACCTACGGTAGATCTAGAATTCCCGCGGCGCACTATAGCTAGTACTGCGGCAGTCCGTATATATAGGTAGTACTACGGTACTACGGTAGACTCGTCGGTAGTCACTGATCCGTCTGGCTGCCCCCGACTCTGGCATGAGTACGTACTACGTATATATATACGGCACCCCGCCGTGACCCCGGCCGCGGTCCCCGGACCCCGGGCCCGGACCGTGAGTCCGTGACCCGGCCGCGGTGCGCCGGGTGCGTGAGTCAGCGTGACCATGGCCGGGCATTGGTGGCAAGTTGACACTGGCAACTTACACTGGCAAGTTCACAGGCAACGTTAACGCCGACTTAACGGTGGCACAAACTTGAAACTTGCAAGCTTAGCTTGCCCCAGTGGGTTCATTGTCTTGACGTCGAATTCGAACATGATCCTCAGCCAGGACCTCAGGAGGCCCAGGACATCGACAGCGCTTGCCTCGCATCGGGCTGTCAGAAGCATGCGCGCCTCGCACCTGCAGCTTGCGGCCCTTGCGCTCGCCCTGGTGGCGGTGCTGGCCTGCAACGTCGCGCTTGGCGAAGCAGCCGCCGTCCCGACATGCGGTTCGTCCTCGCGCCCGCCGCGGCGCCCTGATCGTTGACGTTGACGGCTGTTATATACTCACTGTTGCATGGCCATGCCCCCGGCCATATGCATGGCTCACAATCAGGCGCACGCTGGCCCAATTACGATGCCGAACTTGCTGCGGGAAGCTTTAATACGGACGGATGGGTAATTGTATCCAAGGCTGCCTTCATCCAGGTCAACCACACCGTGATCCTCTCAAATCCCATGACTATCGGTCAGTTCTATAAATGCGCGCTATGGCTTGTATGCTTTCGAATTCGGCTGATGCGAATGCATCTGCTGACGCGAATGCACTTTGCATATATATACATATATGCATCAGAATTCTGGTGCGCAAATGCACGCATGCGCATGCATATGCGCAACATTAAACATTGCGAGTTACACATTGCGAGTTACACATTCGCCGTCTTGAGTCCGACGGTCCTTATTAAATTATCTGACATAAGGATGGAATCGCCGCGCGCAGGATGAAGATCAACTCGAGTCCGGAAATCGGCGCCACCGGACCTTTTGCTGATAAAGTTCCCATTTTCAGCTTTTCCGTGAAAGAAGGGGACACCGACTCTGATCTCACACTTTACTTAAAATATGCATCATATGATGCCAAAGTGCGGCATTTCCGAAGTTCAGCTGCAGGTCTACTAGGTTTGCTGACGCATTGATTGAACGCGACGTGCGGTCTATGCTCGCAGACACGGGCGTATCTTATGCTGCGCTCGAGCCTCGACAATCCTGCGACAAACAGTAATGAAGGATTTCTAGTGGACTTGATGACCAACAGCTCGACCGCAGAGCGCATCCCCGTGCGAGCAGCTCTTTAGCTATCTATGGACTAATCTTAATTTATTGAAGTTCTTCATTTTCTTGAACGCATGCAGGTTGGGGAATGGGCCCATATCGTAATCGCCATCGGCGCGACCCAAGACGGGACAGCGTCTTTGGTCGTACGTGACGTCGACGGAACATTCCCGAAGCTCGATACGAATGGTGATTATATCTACGCCGACACAGCAGGCCGTGCGGCTCCTGTTACAACGTACGTAAATGCCACCAAGAGGGCCCCATGCAACCCGAATACTGCGAGATCCGAATACGAGGCCTGCACCCCCGATAAAGTAACAGTGAACCGAGTAAAAAGCCCTTTCGGCGGTATCTGGTACAAGGCAAGCAACGTTGATATTTGCGATTGCGTCATATATGCATTAGCCACTGCATTCCGCACCGCGCGGGCGGCTGATAAGAGTCCGCAGGGCCGGGACAATTACGGAGCGGAGCCTATCGGGTCATTCGATCGTGCATTCAACGTATTCGGCCGCGCGAATTGGGTGCTCCTTCAAATGCATTTCCCAGAATGAGAATTTGATCAACATTGATTCGCTGCGCGCAGCTTGATGATCAATTGGATGGCTCTAAATTTTACCATATGGCTGGAGCTGACGATCTCACCATAGCTGAGTGAGACAATCGCTTGATCGCACATAGATGCATCACGTGCACAGTTCTTCTATTTACACTGGCCATGGGTTATAATCAGGTTCAGAATCTGGAACGCCACTCTCTCGGAATCCGACGTTACCGATCTCTACAACAACGGTATCAGCTGCACGATGTACAAGAAGCACCCTCTGGCGATGTGGTACAAGTTCGACGAACCCTCGGTGCGAGCCGATACGATCGGTTCTCTTTCTTAGGATCTGTGGACGGCTTCGACGGGCCGGGGTTATGCCTCGAGCTTGGGCTGCAGCCTTTCAGCATATGCATTTTCGATATCGATCGCTAACATTTCGATTTAATTTTAGGGATCGAGCACCTTGGCGGATTCGTCGAAGCTCAAGCGAGACGCGACGCGAGTGGGCAACGTGACGATGGAGTGCGCGGCCCGGCGCCACGAGGACGTCTTCGAGAGCATCTGCAACCCCACCCCCTCGCCGAGCCCCAGCCCCTCGTGCGCACCGGCAGGGGATTAATGTTGCGATATAGATAGGTTGGCATAAAGTACTAGTACTGTGCGCACGCAATTAATATATGTTAACATTTTTTAAATGCACGCAGGCCATCCCCATCGCCATCGCCGAACTCTCCAACTCCCGTGCGTTGTCTTTTGCTTAGCTATATAGATGCTATTTCTTTCAGCCCCTTTCGGCTTTAAACTATATTGTTTATAATGAAATTATTTGATGAATTCGTCCCTGCAGACCACTGCTCCGGCCACCGTGCCGCAAGCGTGCGTGCTGAGTCATGATCAATTGATTGCGATGTCTATGTTTTACATTTCGGATCCAGATCCCCGACAGCGCTCCCGACTGTGATCGCAACTCCGAATCCCAGCGCGAGTGCGCGGACCGCTGTGCATTCCCGGGCCCTGCATTACGCTAATTATTTTAACGGAATCCGGAATGCAGACGCGGCTCCTTCTGGAGGCACGTGCACCGTCTCTCCTCTCTCAGTCCAGGCTGGCGTGGAGAAGGTTACGGTGCGCTACGTGTACGTGCACCGGAGCGTTCCGGGCTCGGGAAACGCAGCCTGGAAATCCGGCCGACATGGGTCCGGGGCGCGGGGCTCAGGTGACGTGCTCGGGGTGGCAGTCGGCATCGCGGCCGCTCAAATACACTGTGACGTCGGACCTCTCGGCCGCGCCCCTCGCCCTCGACGTCCTCACCGAGAACATCGTCTTCTTCTTCCCCGACGTGCGCGCTCGAGCTCCAACGAGCCTTCTGCGGCCATCCAGTATGAATCTGCGCGCGCGCAGAGCGGGGCGACGCGGACGGCGAAGCTGAGCGTGGCGGTGGAGGACGGCGCGGGGCGCGCGACGGCCTTCGCAATCGCCGCAGCGGTCGAGGTCAAGGCCCTCGTCCCCGCCACCGGCAACGCCGTCGCCGACTTCAATGTCCGCGCCCCGCGGCCGCTCGCTCGCTCGATCCCGAAAGGATGAAACGGCTCGGGCTCTCGGCAGGCGGCGGTGGACGCCGTCAACAAGGAGGTCACCGCGATCCTGAACGTGCGCCGCTGATTTGTTTTGATTTCGATCGAATTTGAATTGAAGATCCGGGCGCTGAATCCTTCCCGCGTCTGCGAGCGCAGAGCAGCGACGACTTCGCAACGAAGATGAACAAGATCCTGGCGCTCATCGGCACCCTCAAGGACCGCTACAGCAAGGCGACCGGCGTCCAGCTCCGCCGCCTTCGCCGCGCGGCGCTCGGCGCGATCGACAGCCTCCTCGCTTCCTTCTCGACCGTTATGTCTAACGTTATGACGGTGGGCGCCGCCCTGGGCCTGATCATCGCAATTTGCCCGCTCTTAATGAAGCGATCGCACGATCACAGGCTGTGACGACAGAAGCCACCAAGTCGGGCGTCGATCTCACTAACACCGCGGTACACAGCAATTTCGCAAACATAGGTGTTTTCGCGGCGTCGTAATTCGCGAGCCCCCTCCTCCTTCGCAGAATGCGGGGGCGCTGGTCGCGTTCTTCTCGTCGATCGCGCCCGTCGCTGCCAAGACCGGCGCGGTCTCTGAAGCCACGGCCGTCCAGGGCGCCACGCTGCTCATGAACGTCATCAAGGCCAACCCCGTGCGAGAGCTTGCGATATTCCCGCCGACAATTATAGCCCGTTTCACTGATGATGAAAACTGCAATTGCAGAACCTCACCACCACAGCCGGAATCGACGCGAAGGTGCGGGGTGTCGATGACCGGCTGCGCGCGCGGAAGCGTCTGCTGAGCGCGAGGGGCCGCGCAGAGCCTGCAGACGAGCCTCTCGGGGCTGCTCTCCGCGATCCCCGCCACCTCGACGGCCGCCGCTTCCATCCGCGCCGAGACGCAGACCGCCCTCAACCAAGTGGCCGCCCAGGTGACGCCAAGCGTCGACAGTTGACCTGGCTGACAACGAAAGTGTAAATATTTAATGCACTCTTGACAGATCGTGCTAAGCAGCCCCGACACGCCGTGCGACAAGCAGGAGCGCGCCACCGAGTTCGACCCCTGGGGCTTCAAGGTCCGCGCCCTTTACTCGACTAGTACTCGAACACTATGAATTGTGATTTACAATTAAAATTTGATGTACAGGTGTGCCCCTCGGCCGGCTCCCGGGTCACTTTCGGCGGCATTTCGGACGCTCCGGGGGCGTCGGTGCGTGATTCGTTCGCTTGAAGCTCGCGCGCCGCGTGCTTACAGAATTACTCTCTATCCGACAGATCACCTTCCCCACCAACGCGTGGGGCAGCAAGAACTTCCAGGTGCTGACTTTAATTATTTCCCTCGCTCTGTGTTTCTGGCCCCTTGACTTCGAGCTCCGAATTCGAACAGGCCCTCGTGCGCGTGTACGCAAACGCGTCGTCCTTCCCCGCGCCGCCGGCGGGCTACCGCCTCGTCGCGCCGATCCTGGACGTCACGGCGACGGGCCTCGACGACGCCGGCAGGGTGAAGCAGCTGAGCAGCGAGTTCGGCGCGGGCGTCGGCTTCACGGTCCCCGTCGCGAGCGGCGTGACGGTCGCGGCGGGCCAGGCCGTCTCCCTCGTCTTCTTCAACGCCACCAGCAAGGCCTGGGAGGTCTGCTCGGCCGCCACCGCCGCCGCCGCCGCAGGCGCCTACACCGCCACCTGCAACCACCTCACCCCGGTGCGGAGCTGCAAATTACCGGCCCAGATAAAAGTTCTGATCACGTTCGCCCCGCGACAGTTCTCGCTGATGTCGACGCTGCCTGTGACGACCACGAACGCTAATGTCGGCGGCGTGCCTTACTGGCCCCGCCTTTCGGCGGCACGTAGCGCCGGGCCCCAGATCATGCTCGTCCTTCTCGCAGCGGCAGTCTCTCTGCTGCTCGCGGGGCGTGCTTGATGCATTACTAGCTATAGTAAAATACCAATCGTCCCACGATGATAAATAAATCAGATTAAGTTCAATTGCAAGGTGTACGTAAAGGCTCTTCAAGGCTTTTAAGCATAGTGTATTAAAAAACCAGGCATCTTTTTTTCGCTTTCGTTTTTCGCTTTCGACTACGTATACATGAATATATGCATGATCTATATATATGTGCACACTTCGAATTCATTCTTCCTCAGGGCCTAGTAGTCCGCGCATGCGCAGTGGTGTAGCATGCATCAGGGCTCACTGAGTCATTAATATTGTGCTATCCGTGGATGCATATGAGATCTGGTGATGATTGCACGCGCTGCCACAAAAATGCGGGCGCGCCTCAGGTTGCCCACCATAGTCAGCCACGTGCACTGCGGCGGGCGGGGCGGGGCGTGCGGTCAGGAGGTGCCCGAGCAAGGCGGCGCAAGAGGGCGCTGGGGCGGACTCCGGGACTTTGTGCTGCCAGGTGCGATCCTGCATGACCAGGTTCTGGCCCTCCTCCACCGCCCCCTGCGATGCGCTCTGAGGACGAGCCGCGGAGGAAGACGGCGTTGGCGGAGCCACGGCGCACGCGGACGGCGCCCGGCGGCGGAGTAGTAGCGGCGGTAGCTATAGGACTCGTACGTGCGCGTCCGCGCCCCCGCGAGCGAGCGCTGCGGGAGGGCCCGGGGCCGCCGGGCGTCCAGGGCATCCAGCGTATACGGAGTACTGTAGGTCCATGCGCGGCAGCTTTAACGGGTGGGCCAGAAGGGCTGCCTAAAAGCGCCGAGGATGCGGTACCGGTTAAAATAAATTAACGCTCGCTCACGATCAAAAACACGGATGCGGAAGCGCATAAAACACGATCACGATCGCTCGTATAAATAAATTAAACAGCGCGTGCACGGCCGCGGCCTACAGGAGAGGCTCGGAGGCCTCCGTGTCACCCTCGACGTCTGCGGGCTCCACATCCTCCGAGGCCCCTTCCCCGCGAGGGCCACGAGGGGGTCCCAGCTGCAGGCTGCGCCGGCGCGACAGCGGCGATCATGATCAGCGGCGATCAGCGGCGGGCGATCGGATCGCAGGCGCACCCTCGAGCGTCTCGTCGGACGCCGGCGCCTCCTCTGCAGCCGGGGCCTCCGCCGGTTGCTGGGGAGCGAGTCAGCGGGGTACGGTTTAATTAAAAATTTGCCGAGCGAGGGCGCGCGGACCAACGCGGGGCCGTACACGGGGTGGTCACTGAGTCAGCGAGCTCGCCGCGGACGCCCTCGACCAGCTTCTCGACAGAGAGCCGCTGAGCGGCCCGGAGAAGCCCCAAAGGACCCCGGACTGCGTGGACTCGGAGCTGGGCGCCGGCGTGAGCGAGACGGCCGCGGCGCTCGGGTCCTGCAGCTGCAGGCGGCGCGGCTCAGAGGGGCGGTCGGCAAGTTCGAATTCAGGCGACGCGCGCGCGCCTTGATCAGAGCGATGTCGCATGCGCAGCCGCACTGGAACTGGTAGCCTGCGACGGTGGGGCCCTTCGCGCTCGGCGTCGCCGGCTCGACGCGTACGCTGCAGGGGGCCACCCGTGAGCGGCGCCGGCGCGGCGCGCGCGCGCGCGAGGCGGTCGCAAATCGTACACAGCGGACGGAACGATGGCCATGGTGCGGAGCTGCAGTCGCGCGATCGATATCGGCGGCCCGGCGTCCGACGGTCTCAGACGCCAGCCGCCGGGCAGGATCGGAGCGCTAGCGCGGGCACGCGGCGGCGCACCATGGCGGCCGACCGGGCGATTGCGTCCACGTCGGACTCCGGGAGGCGCGAATATTAATGCTCGTCGGGTCGGACTTCACCATGGCCGCCGCCGTGCCGAAGAGCGCGCCTTTCGCCGCCAGGTCAGCGACGATCTCCAGGTACGCCTGCGTATATATATACGCCTTGAAGGCGGCTGGGGGGTAACGGTCAACGGGGGGGGGGGGAAAGAAGCGTCGCGCGGGGAGGGCGGATAGGGTACCGAGGGCGCGCTCGTGACAGAGGCCGGGCGGCGCCATCAGGCGAGGCGCTGCTTCCACAGGACCCGCGCCGCCGGCTCCCGCTCCACGTTCGTCACCTGCGGTCCGGGGTTCGGATCCCGCGGGGGGCGAATGCGAAGGGGGGGCGGTCCGGCCTGCCTTGAGCTTGGCGATGAGCTCGGCGTGCGAGCGGCGGTTGCCCAGGATCAGAAGGTTCAAGCCCCGGCTCTGGTCCTGCGGGGGGGTTACGCGGTTTGGGGGCGAGAGGGAGGGGGGTACGTGCCTCGACGAGGCGCTGGACGTCGGGGGGTAGCATGAAGGCGATCTCGACGAGGGCGCCCCCGAGCTTCCGCTGCAGACTTTCCATATGGAATGAGGGGGTTGAAGGGGGGATGAAACACGCTATACTAGTAATGATCATGCCATCATGCATGATGACTTCAATTCGGGTTATGAACTAGTACTCGACCCGGAATCGCGCTCAAATGGTCCTTTGAAGCCCCCCCCCCCCCCCCCCTCCTCCCTCCCCTCCTCCGCCCCCCTCCGAGCCTCGGAGGGAATCAGCTGCAGAGAGCATGCGCACGTTCACATAGCTACTAGGGCTATATAGAGCCTAGAAGAACTCGTGAGGGGGCTGGTGCGGGGGCTCGCGGGCCCCGGGGGGCTAGGGGAGGAGCCCCGCGCGGGCGCGCGCCAGCGCCTCGCGCACGCGGCGGACGCGGCGCGCGTCGGGGGGGAAGAGCCGCGGGAACTTCCCGTAGAGCTGCGCCCCCGCCGGCGTCAGCCACTCCTGGGGGGGAGGACGGGCCGGGGGCTTGGGAGGGACCTGGAGGCTCTGCTCGAGGACGACGGCCGCCTCCGCAGTGCGCCCCGCCCGCCACAGCGAGTCCCCTGCGCCGCTGCTGGGCGGGGTGCGGGGCGGGGCGGGGCGGGGCGGGGGTACCGTAGGCCCAGAGGAGGTGCGCCTGGAGCGGCGTCTCGTTCCTGCGCGAAGGGGCGCTCAGCTGAGGCGCCGCGCTGGAGGAGCCCGTCCCGGTTCTTCGGGCCGGGGCATGCGCGCCCGCGGTCGACGAGGCGGAAGACGATGGTGAGGGTCTTGATGAGCCGCAGCGTCGTGTCCACCGAGAACTGCCCGCTGCAGCCCCGGCCCCGCCCCCGCCCCGGCCCCGGGTCGGCAACGCAGGGGCGGGGGAAGGGGGCCAAGGGCGGCTTGGCCAGGGCCCACCTCATCCACCACCAGGTGCGCGTGTACCCCTGCAGGAGGGCCGTCGGTGGGGGACGGGGAAGGGGGCGGAAGGGTAGGGGGGGTAGAGGGCACGATGACGTCGAAGTCGCTGTACCCCAGGAGGTTGTTCTCCTTCGCGTACTCCACCGCCGCCCGAAAGGCCCGGTACGACGCGATGAAGCGCCCTGGGGGTACCGGATTGCAAAGGATCAGTGGGGACACGGGACGACGGGGGCCGGGCCGGGGCGCACGGGCGCGGCTCATGGCGAAGAACTTGGACTGGGGGGCGGGCGGGGGCGGCGTCGGGCAAGGGCGGGGCGCCGGTCGGGAACGGGGGAGGGGAGGGGAGGGTTTAGAGGGGGGTACTGCGCACGATCATGAAGCGGTAGATCCGGGGCCTTCGGAGGGGAAAACAAAGGGCGTCAAACCAACGGGACGGCTCTCGCGGGGCCCCGGGCTCGGGAGGCGCGGGGCCGGGCGCGGAGTGGCGCCCGGCAAGTTTAATTCCGCGCTTCGAGTTCGGCTTCGAGTTCGCGGGGGGCGCACTTGGGGGGCTCGGCGAGGCGCTGGCAGAGCTCGATGGCGCGCTCCGCGACGCCCACCTGCCTCCCGAAGTCCCCCTTCTGGCCCTCCCGGAAGTCTGAAGGAAAGAAAGAAAGAAGGCCGTGAGCCCGGGCCTGGCTCGACCCTCCTCCTCCTCCTCCGAGGGGCCGTGTGCACGCACACTCGGCGGTGAGGCCCTCGACGGCGAGGACGGCGTCGTCGTCCCCCTCCGTGTACCAGTACATCCGCCTGCGCGCGTGCAGATCAGATCGGACCCGAGCGGGAGCGGCCGCCTCGAGCGGGAGCGGCCGGGGCGCGGGTGAGCGAGCGCACGAGAGGAAGTGGTCCGCCATCTCCGTCCGCCCCGTGAAGACTGCCCCCGCCCGGCCCGGCCCGCGATATCGATCAGTCCCAGCGGAAGGCCGGGCCGGGGCAGTACACCATAGCTAGACTAGACCAGGAGTTTGAATGAGGCCGGCCGGCCGGGGCGGAGTTAAGCGTCCGGCGGGCCGCGCCCTCATTTCGCACCGTGGACGAGGCCGAGGAAGCGGACGGCGGCAGACTAGGAGACTAGTACTGGTGCGGTAGACTTGGAGACTAGTTCTTAACCAGGCAGGCCGGAGACTAGGAGATGATCACCTAATAAATAAACTAAAGCAGGCGGGCCGGCGACGTGGGCCGCACCGTGGACCAGGCCGAGGAAGCGGACGATGCGGGCCTCGGCGCGCGAGGGCGAGAGGCCCGCCTTCAGCAGCACGCTCCACGCCTGCGGCCGCGATCGCGCGCGGGGCGGGGCAGGGCTCAGACTGGGCTTGGGCTGCGCCAAGGCTGACTGACTAGGCCGAGCTCAAAAGAAGCCAGCCTCAGACTAGGCTGCAGTCGCGCGCGGGGCGGGGCGGGGCTCAGACTAGGCTGGGGCCGCGGCAGGCCTTACATCTATCTATCTCTCTCCACGGCCCCCCTAGGTCTCACTATCAAGCTTCAGCCCGGGGCCCGGGGAGGGGCGGGGCGGGGCGGGGCTCAGGCTGGGGCCGCGCCAAGGCTGGCCCTCTAGAGAGTCCTTGACGCGCTCTGGCCGGGCCCCGATGGCGGGCGCGATCTCTGAGATCGGCTCTAGACGGCTCGGCTTTCGATCCGGATCCGCCACCGCCGCTCTAGATCGCGTTCCTGAGGCGGGGCGGGCGGAAGGACGGGCGGGCGCGGGCCCCGGAGCTATAGCTAGGCCTCCTCGTCCGCTGCGCTCAGGCTGGGGCCGCGGCAGGACTGGAATGGGGCCCCCAGGCCTCGCCCGCTGAGATTCAGCCCGGGCCCCGGGGCCCGGGGCGGGGCGGGGTTCTAGCCCCAGCACCTCGGAGAGGGTGTCGGATCACCAATAATGAAAAAGTCTTATAAGACACTATATAAATTTAATACTAAAATCATATAGAACTATATAGAACCTCGAAGAGGGTGTCGGAGCAGTCGTTGCCGCGGTACTCCGCGAAGCAGAGGCACGCGGCGAGGAAGAGCGCCTCCGCCAGCGCCGTCGGCTCCTATAATTCAGTTAGAATTATGTGTTTGAGGTGGACGTTTCTGTACTGGAAGCCTATATTGAAACCTTGGCTGATCTAGAAAGAGTACTAGTGTTCTTAGCGGGGCGGCGGGGGCGGGACGGGGCGGGGGCGCACGCCGCAGGCGCGGGCAATGGCGAGGGCCTTGGCCGAGAGCTGCGCGCCCCGTCGGCGTCGGCGCCGGCGCCGGCGGCGGCGGCCTCGGCGGCGGCCTCGGCCGCGGGGCGGGCGGGCGGCGCCGGCCGCACGCACCGCGTGGAAGGCCTCCGTGGGGGCGAAGAGCATGTAGTCCGCGTGCTGCACCTGCGCAATCGCCAGGGAGTTCAATCTCAAAGCTTAAGCTCTAGGAAGCGAGAGCTTGAGGAAGCTTGAGTAGATGGCGGAATTCGAAGATCTAGAGGCGGGCCGGGGCGGGGCGGGCTGGCGGGCTGGCGGGCGGGCGGGCGGAAGCCCAAGGGAGCTTAGGCTCATGATCAATCGCGGCGCGATCGCGACCGCGCGCGCGCGTCAGCGCCGGAAGGTCGGGCGGCGGGCCCGGGGTGCAAGGGTGGAAGCTTATAATTAACGAAGCAAGGGAGTTCGAGCTTAGTAAAGCTCGAGCTCAAGAAAGCCTAACGGTAAGGAAGCTAAAGCTCAAGGAAGTGAGGAAGCCTGAGGGCGCACGGCCTCGCAGCCGAGGGCGGCGGCGAGGTTGCAGCAGGCCGCGGAGGCGACCGCCGCCTCGCGGGGGGAGGGGTACACCTCGGGCCTGCGCGCGGGGGGGGGGCGAGGGCTCGCCTCAGAAGCGAAAGAAGTGCGAAAGGGTGAGAAGGGCGCGCGCACGCGCGTGCGAGGGGCGCGAGGAGGTCGGCCACAATAGCGTCCACGGGGGCCTCGGCCTTGGCCGCCGCCCGCACCGCGTGCAGGCACGCCTGCGCGTGCGCCAGCTGAAGCTTGGGGGGGGGGAAGGCGGCCGGGGGTACGCGAACCTGGAAGGTGAGGCGCCCCGCGTAGGTGGAGACGAGGGGTGTGTCCAGCACCCGCACGTCCGACAGCATCTGGAAATGCGCGACCGGGTTTACGGGTACAGGGCTGGGAGGGGGCAAGGGGGGGAGGGGAGAGAAGGGGGTACCTTCGCTAGGACGGCCCCGTCCTCGGCCCGCCACGTCGTCCGAACGAGGTCGTGGGCCTGGGAGGACGGGGGGGGGGGGGGGGGGGGGGGGGAAATCGGTGGCCTGGGGCAGCGCGAAGGGGTACAGGGACCGTGGGCGCACGTCCTCGACGCGCTGCGTGAACCGGCGGCGCTCTTCGTCGCCGCTGAAGAGGAAGGGAGGGGGTCCCGCCGGGTCCCTGCGAACGAAGGGAGGGGGGGGGGGGTGCTGCGGGTCGCGAGTGCAGGGGGCGGGAGGTGGGGCGGGGGGCAGGGGACGAATCCGCGGACCAAGCCGGCACGTCGTCCTGCGTCATCAGCACCCTGCAAGCGCCGGCTCGGCCGGGGGTGGGGTGGGGGGTGCAAGAGGAGGGGTACACGAACGTCGTTTTGGCGTCGGGGAGCGGGGGGCTATTCTCGCTCGAGCTGACCTGCGCGCGCAGCCCCGTGTCGGCCGGGCAGCCCGGGGGCCGGGGCCGGGGCCGAAGGGAGGGGAGTTCGCGTGCGCACGTCGGCGGTGATCAAGAAGGGGGGGTGGGTGAGCGTGAGGGGGGCGGAGGGGCCCCTCTCGGGGGTGTCCCCTGGCGCCCCGGCGGGCCGGATCAAATCTCGGGGGGACGGGGCGGGGATGGGGGTGGGGGGGCGGGGGGTACAGAGGAGGATGCGGTGCACGGTGTGCTCGCTCTCCTCTTCCTCTGGGGGTTGCGAGATGTTGAGGTCCGAGAACGCCTGGGGGGTACGGGGCGGATTGGAAAGGGGAGAAAAGAGGTGGATCAGAATTTGAAGTCGAAGGAGAGCGGGGGGCGGGGGGGGGCGGGGGGGGGGGGGGGGGGGGCGGGGCAAAGGGAACGGGGTACCTGGACGAGGTTCTCGCCGAAGTAGACGGCTATGCGTTGGGGCGTGAGGGCGGCGCCCCCGGCGGCGTCCGGTGCGGGGGCCTGGCCCTGGCCCTGGCCGTGGGCGTCGACGGGCGGGGCGCGGAGGGCGGCGGGGTCGCCATCGGAGAGGAA
The DNA here is from genome assembly GCA_004431415.1 of Cyanophora paradoxa. Classification (NCBI taxonomy): domain Eukaryota; class Glaucocystophyceae; order Cyanophorales; family Cyanophoraceae; genus Cyanophora; species Cyanophora paradoxa. Next base: position 130,687 of record QPMI01000609.1, on the reverse strand, counting down.
CGTCGGCTCCTCCTCCAGCAGGGCCGCCAGGGGGGTAGGGATGTCCAGCTCCAGGCCGTCCATGGCCCAGGGGGGGGAGGCGGCCGCGGAGGGGGGGGAGATCGAGGGGGGGGCGGGGTCAGGGTGCGAGGATCCGGAGGTGGAGGGGTCAGGGTACGAGGATCCGGAGGTGGAGGGGTCAGCCGGGGACCGCTCGCGGGCTGGGCGGCCGCGGGCTTGGGGGAGGGGGCGCTGGGGGTACGGCGTTGGGAAGAGGCGGCGCCACGAGGGGTGGGGGTAGGGGCGGAGCCGGGGGAGCGGATCCAGCGCGGGCTCGAAGGGCGCGACGGGGGCGCGGGGGCGCGCCCTCGCCGCGTCCACGGGCCGGCGGCGGCTCCGGCGGCGCCTCGGCGGCCGGGCGCTTGCGGGGCGGGGCGGGGGGCCCCGCGCTGGCGCTTGCGGGCCGCGGGGGCTCCAGAGGGGCCCCCGAGAAGCGCAGGACGATGCGGTCCCGCCCTATGGGGCCGTACGCCGGCTCCAGCCACGAGGAGACCATCTGCGCGCCCGGGAGGCGTCAGCTGGGCGCGGGGGGCGGGGCGGATGCTGCTCGCCTCGGCCTGCGCGTTTGGCGGAGCGCCGAAGGCGAACGATTCGACGCTGTCCCCCTGGGCGCGCGGGTCAGGCGGGCCCGGGCTGGGGAGGGGTACAGGGGAAAGGGCGGGCGTGTCCCGTGCACTTTTTTCCCGATGGGCATCACGAGCTCCGCCGACGTCGCTTGCTGCGCGGGGGCGTTCGGGTGTACATGAAAAGGGAAAGCGAAGGGGAGGGGGGTACGGCGCAGGCGCACGCGGACGCCGGCGAGGACGGGGGCGATGGCGACGGCGACGCGGGCGCCGGCCCAGGGGGCGTCGCCGTCGGCGGCGGGGTCCGCGAGCCGCAGCCTCAGCTCCTCGTTGGGCGCCACGTCGAAGAAAAGGGCGCTGGCGGCCCCCGCCGGCTCCACCACGGGCGTCACCCGCTCCCACTCCCCGGGCCCTGAGAAAGAAGGGGAGAGAGAGAGAGAGCGCGCGCCGTGCACGTGCGTGAGCTCAAGCCTCGAACTCGGAACGCAGTTGCGCGGGCGGGGCGGCGCACGGGTGCGGCTGCGGCGCAGGAGGGAGATCTGAACCGCCCTGAACCTGGGGGGCGCCGCGGCGGCCCCTGCGGCCGGGCCGGCGCTGCCGGGCGCTCCGGCGCCGGCCCAGGCGGGCCTGGGGGCCGCGATCGGGGGCGGGCGCTGCGCGAGACTGGCGCCGAGCGGGAGGGCCGAGTGCGCCCCGAGCAGGGGCGGCGCCTCCGCCTCCGCCCCCGCCTCATGTCTTGGCGGGCGCATCTGCCTTCGCGCCCGCCACCGACGCCGCCGCGCGCTTGGCCCAGACGCGTGCGTACACGTACGCGTCGATCCTGGCGCGCGCGAGACGCTTGGCGCCCTCGGAGCTCGGAGAGAGCGCGAGGGGCTTGGACGAAACGTCACAAAAGCTGCACAGCTGCGGCTGCCGCAGTGCGGCTGATCAAGACGTCGACCGGACGGTAGCTGCTGATCATGATGGGAGCGCTTCAAGCCGCGTCGTCACCCTAGCCTCGTAGGCGAGTCCGACGGTCGTAGCGCTGGCCATGCATACCGTATGGGCTCCACGCGAGTCCGCGGCCGATGAAGACCCGGTGAGTCGGCGGTGACCCGGCGCAAACAATCCCCCTGCAGCTGGAGCCTACAGCTGCGTCTGCAAGTTGCCAGCAACTTGGCAAGTTGGCACAACTTGGCAGCAACTTGCAGCACTGCAAGCGGCGGCGGCAAGCTTTTAAGCGCTAGCAGCGCCTCACTGAGTCAGGTCACTGAGTCACAACTTCTCACAACTTAGAGTCACAAGGGCCGCTAGTACCCGCTACAGTGCTGTCAGTTCACGTACCCGGCCACTACCGGCACCCGACCGTAGGTCCGTAGCTATAGCCTGGAGGCTGGAGCCTGGAGGCCGGAGGCCGGGAGGCCCAGGGCCCCGGGCCCGGGAGTCCGGGACTCCGGGACCCAGTCACCCAGCCCCGCCCGGGGGCCGGGGCCCGGAGCCTAGGGCCGGAGGTCTCAATCTCTCATGATCAGAGTCTAGATCTAGCGTTGCAATTGCGTATACTACGGTAGGGTTGCCGTTCAAGCTTGAGTTCAAGCCACCCCGGCTTGAACTTGAACGGCGCTTGAACTCAAGCGTTCAAGCGCTTGAGTTCAAGTCCACGAGAGCGCCCCCGAATTCGAAAGATGAGGAAACAGCTGCAGACACCAATTCGATCTCAAACGCGTCACAGATGTGACAGAGTGCCTTTCTTACCGATTTCCATCGCTAGACATACGATTTTCAGTCAGTGAAGTGCAGTCGACATCCCGAGGGGGGTATAAGGTAAGGCTTCCTGAGGGAGGCCCAGCCTCGAAACGGGCAGTTTGACGGTCTTTTTGAATGCAGAGAAGCTTTATAGCCGAAGACAGAATCTTTTATGCACATCTGACATCGTTTTGAGGGGATTTCGCCCTGGAATTGGTGGGTCTGCCACGGGGATTTGAACCCGCGGTGTCCCCGTTCAAGCTTGAATTCAAGCGGGCGGCTTGAACTAAAACCGTTGAACTTGAACTCAAGTTGAACGCTTGAGTTCAAGTGCACTTGAACTCAAGCGCGGCAACCCTATACTACGGTACTCCGAGCCTCGAGCGTCCGAGGTCAATCGATATCGACGGTCCAACGCCGGACCAACCGTGGCAACGGTCCGCTGGCGGACCGCCGCCGCGGCCGGCGCCGCCGGCGCCGTACGCCTAGGCCTGCGGCTTGCCGTCAAGCGCTTGAGCCAAAGCTCAAGCCGGGCTGGGCGGTCGACGTCAAGCGCTTGGCCGGCTTTTGGCCGGCTCAAGCCGGCTCAAGCCCTGGCCCAGGGGGGCAGGGGAGGGGGGGATCGGCGCGTGGGGGGTACTTCGACGCAGCTGCAGCGAATTCGAAGCCGGCGCGCGCGCGCCTGCGATCGATGGCATCGCGAGCGTCGGATCCCGGACCGAATGTCGATCTAGAGGTCTGAAGAGCGTGCAGGTATGATCGATATCGAGGCGCGCGCGGCGCGTGCGCGCGCACGGCCGGCGCCGACGCGCGGCCGGAGGTCAACGCGCGCGTGAAATTCGACGTCGACTGGGCGTGCGAAGGCTGCCTCGACGAGGCCGTGCAGGCGGAAATTGACGGCATCCTTCGCGAGAGGTTCCCCGAACAAGCTTGAGCGGCCATGGCCAGCGCGCCGAAGGGCGTGCAGACGCCGACGCCAGCGCCGGCGCCGCGCCGCAAACGATTTCGAATAATTTCACCTTGCGAACCTTGCACATGTATGTAAACCTTGCACCGCGGCAAATTGTCAAAGCGCTAGCTATCGTAGTAGACGGCTTTAGCGCATCATGGCATACACACGTGCGCATGCACTGTGCACGTGACAGGGCTCATGATCAGGGCGAACAAAAGCATTCCATTTCAGTCCGAGAGTTTCAAGCGCTTGCTCGAAGAGGACTCTGCCGCAGTGCGGCCGTATACGTAGCCGACCTGGACCTGGGCCCGGGCCGGCCGGCCCGGCGGGCGGGGGCGGGAAGCGGTTGGCCGCGGGGGCCTGGCCCGGGGCCTCGCCCGCGGCCGGGGGGGCGCGGGGGGCGGCGGGGTCCCCCTCGGCGAGAAAGGCTGGCTCTTTGTCCAGCAGCGCCGCCAGGGGGGTGGAGATGTCCAACTCCAGGTCCTCACTTGCGCCTGGGGCTCCGCGAGCGGCGCCGCAGCAAGCCCTCGTGTATCGCCCTGTGCACAGCGAGAATTATTTCGGGTACGATTTCGGCAAATGCCGAAATGAGCTATCCCCCGCCGAAATCAGCTCCAGATAGCAGGCTCCGTCGCACATAGAAGCGGAGGCGTAGGAGGCGAGGCGTAGCGACAGCTATGTTCTGGAAGCAGTTTCAACGTTGTCTGTGCCCTCGCGCACCGGCACCAGTGGCGCGAGTACGATCGCCCTTCAACGTGTCGCTCCGCGCAAGCTAGCCCGTCAGAAGACATGCAAAAGCTTCGGAGAAGTGCTTTCGTCCTAGCCTAGCCGCGCGCGCTCGTGATACTGCGGTAGTTGCTCACTGGAGCCGATGGCCTACAGGCCTCATCATACAGCTGTATAGCGCGCTATCTAGGCACATCATGCCCCGCCCGCCCCGCCCTGCCGCGGCGAGCCCCGCCTCGCGGCGAGGTTCGCGCCGCCCTCGCCGCCTTCCCGCCCGCTGCGAGCTGCGCTGACGCCCGCACACAGGCCGGATCGCGCCCCGCGCTGGCCCCTGCCCGCCCCGCCCCGCCGCGGCGCGCCCCGCCTCGCCGACGGGGCTGAGGCCAGGTCCGCGCCGCCCCGCCGCCTCCCCGCCCGCCGCGAGCCGCGCTGACGCCCGCGCGCAGGCCGGATCGCGCCCCGCGCCGGCCCCTGCCCGCCCCGCCCGCCGCGGCGCGCCCCGCCTCGCCGACGGGGCTGAGGCCAGGTCCGCGCCGCCCCCGCCGCCTCCCGCCCGGCACGAGCCGCGCTGACGCCCGCGCGCAGGCCGGATCGCGCCCCGCGCCGGCCCCTGCCCGCCCCGCCCGCCGCGGCGCGCCCCGCCTCGCCGACGGGGCTGAGGCCAGGTCCGCGCCGCCCCGCCGCCTCCCCGCCCGCCACGAGCCGCGCTGACGCCCGCGCGCAGGCCGGATCGCGCCCCGCGCCGGCCCCTGCCCGCCCCGCCCGCCGCGGCGCGCCCCGCCTCGCCGACGGGGCTGAGGCCAGGTCCGCGCCGCCCCCGCCGCCTCCCCGCCCGGCACGAGCCGCGCTGACGCCCGCGCGCAGGACGGATCGCGCCCCGCGCCGGCCCCTGCCCGCCCCGCCCCGCCGCGGCGCGCCCCGCCTCGCCGACGGGGCTGAGGCCAGGTCCGCGCCGCCCTCGCCGCCTTCCCGCCGCTGCGAGCTGCGCTGACGCCCGCACACAGGCCGGATCGCGCCCCGCGCCGGCCCCTGCCCGCCCCGCCCCGCCGCGGCGCGCCCCGCCTGGCCGACGGGGCTGAGGCCAGGTCCGCGCCGCCCCCGCCGCCTCCCCGCCCGCCGCGAGCCGCGCTGACGCCCGCGCACAGGCCGGACTCCGGGATCGCGCCCCGCGCCGGCCCCTGCCCGCCCCGCTCCGCCGCGGCGCACCCCGCCTTGCATCCCTGTCCTTCTTGAAAACCACACTCGAGCACATACACTACAGAAATACAGAAAATACAGAAGAACGAGAGCGAAAAATCGCGACGAGCGAGGCCGGCGATAAAATTTTGAGAGAGAATTAGAACTCGGGGTCGGGCCAAAGCGTTTGCCGATTTGACATTTTCCTCCGAATTCGCGCACAATCTCGAGAATCACGAATATTCTGGCGAAATTCTGGTGAGATTCCGGCGAGAAGTCGGGCCCACGCCGGTTTCCGGGTTTGACATTTCCCCCGAAATTCGCGCACAATCTCGAGAATCACGAATATTCTGGCGAAATTCTGGTGAAATTCTGGCGAGAAGTCGGGCCACGCCGGTTTCCGGTTTTGACATTTCCCCCGAAATTCGCGCACAATCTCGAGAATCACGGATATTCTGGCGAAATTTTGGTGAGATGAGCCGGGGCCCCGGTTTTGACATTATCCCCATTATCTCCTCGAATCTCGACATTTCGATCCCATGGAATATACGCACAATCTCAAGACAATGTCCAGAATTCATTACAGTTAGCTAGCTATAAAGCGGGCCGCGAAGGTCAAGTTCATACATCCGGGCTTCCAGAAGCTGATACTATCACTCTAATATAAGGTGAGCCGGGGTTCGCCGGGCGCGACACAGAAGAATCGCATCGAGGGAGTGAGGGGGGCACCTGAGAATGATGGGCCCGCGGAGCCACGCCCGTCCTCCCCATGGCGGGCCCCGCGCCTGCATCCGAGCACTGCGAAACAACATCTATTACATTGGGATTCAGTTTATATAAGGTGAGCCGGGGCCGCCGGGCGCGACACAGAAGAATCGCATCGAGGGAGTGAGGGGGGCACCTGAGAATGATGGGCCCGCGCGCGGAACCACGCCCGTCCTCCCCAGGGCGGGCCCCGCGCCTGCATCCGAGCACTGCGACATCTATTACATTGGGAGTCAGTTTATATAAGGTGAGCAGGGGCCGCCGGGCGCGACACAGAAGAATCGCATCGAGGGAGTGAGCCACGGAGGGGGGCACCTGATCATATGCATGAGAATGATATCGATGGGCCCGCGCGCGGAACCACGCCCGTCCTCCCCAGGGCCGGCCCCGCGCCTGCATCCGGGCGGGGGCTCGCCGCATGGGGCGGGGGCGCGGCGGGCGGCGGCTCGGCTCATCGGACGGGGAGGAGGCTCGGCGGGCAGCAGGGGTGGCAGGGGCGCGGGTGGCAGGGGGGCGGGCGTTTGAGGGGCCCCACCCCTGCCGGCCCGGCCCGACCGGCGCCTGCTGCCTTGTAAAGCATTTGAAGCACTCAAATAGCTTTCGTTTGTCGCTTTCCCGGCCCCAGCAGAGCCTGTGCCGCGCGCCTGGGTGCCGCGCCTTCGCCGGGGCCCCTTGGTTGATGGTCACGCCGATCGATCGCGGCGACAGAGCGAGCCAGCAGAGCTTCATCTCGATATAAATGAGTGAGATTCTAAAAGAACTATATCTTAAGAGTGTGTGCACCGATTTTCGCGGCGAGCGTGAACGTTCCGGACGATCCACGTTAACATGAGTCTTCAGAACAGAGTAGTAGACTTGAGTTCTCTAAGTTCATCATCAATTCTACTTCAACATCGATCAGCGCTGCTCATCGTCCGGAACGTTCCGAAAGTTCGGCGAAGCTTGGTATTTGAATACAAATGAAGTATTTAGACTACGTACATCTTGATCCCAAAGCGGGAAGTCGCTGGGAGTACTGCGTCTTTGAGCAGCCGGGCAAGCTCGAGCTGCAGGCTTCCCCCTCGTGCCACGGTGCGCGCGGGCCCGGCCCATTACGCTTGAGTGAAAAACCGGTGCTAGTGCGGGTTTACCTTCCGTCTGAGGCCTGAGCAAGGTCCGCGGCCCGACCGCCGCGGCGGTACGCCGTGATAACCGGATCCCCCCCCGGAGGGCACCTATAGCTAGGCGTACTTCGCCGCGTGCCGCGGGTGGAGCTCTGAACGGGGCGCGTCCTGAGGGCGCTCATACGTCTTAAAGAAGGAAAACATGCGACTGCACGCGGCTAGAGCCTTGGGGAAGCCCAGCAGCTAAAGTCGCCGGGCCGGCGCCGCGGCCGCCCCGCCCCGCCCCGCGGCTGCCCCGCCCCGCTCCACCCCACCTCCGCCGCGTGCGGCGAGCCTCGCCGCCGCCCGACCGCGCCTCCCGCACCGCCCGGCGAGATGCCCCGCCGCCCGCCCCGCCTCCGCCCGCCGCGCCTCCGCCGCGTGCGGCGAGCCTCGTCGCCGCCCGCCGCGCCTCCCGCACCGCCCGGCGAGATGCCCCGCCGCCCGCCCCGCCTCCGCCCGCCGCGCCTCCGCCGCGTGCGGCGAGCTTCGTCGCCGCCCGCCGCGCCTCCCGCACCGCCCGGCGAGATGCCCGCCGCCCGCCGCGCCTCCGCCCGCCGCGCCTCCGCCGCGTGCGGCGAGCCTCGTCGCCGCCCGCCGCGCCTCCCGCACCGCCCGGAGAGATGCCCCGCCGCCCGCCGCGCCTCCGCCCGCCGCGCCTCCGCCGCGTGCGGCGAGCTTCGTCGCCGCCCGCCGCGCCTCCCGCACCGCCCGGAGAGATGCCCCGCCGCCCGCCCCGCCTCCGCCCCGCCCGGAGAGCCTCGCCGCCGCCCGCCGCGCCTCCGCCGCGTGCGGCGAGCCTCGTCGCCGCCCGCCGCGCCTCCCGCACCGCCCGGCGAGATACCCGCCGCCCGCCGCGCCTCCGTCCCGCCCGGAGAGCCTCGCCGCCGCCCGCCGCGCCTCTGCCCGCCCGGAGAGCCTCTCCGCCGCCCGCCGCGCCTCCGCCTCGCCCCGTGAGCCGCAGCGCCTCCCGCCGCACCTCCCGCTCCGTGCGGCGAGCCTCGCCGCCGCCAGCTGCGCCTCCGCCCCGCCCGGAGAGCCGCGCCGCCGCCCGCCGCGCCTCCGCCGCGTGTGGCGAGCCTCGCCGCCTCCCGCCGCACCTCCCGCGCCGCCCAGCAAGAGTGCCCAGCCGCCCGCTGCGCCTCCGCCCCGCCCGGCCCGGCGGCGAGCCGCGCCGCCGCGCCTCCGCTCCGCCTGGCCGCGCCTCGGCCCTATGCGGCGGCCCCATGACTTGTCTATGAGAAAACTTCTAAGCGTGGTACGAACTGTTCATATCGCTTGCCGGAAGGGCGGGTCCCCGCATGGATTGCGCTGCGTCAGCATCTGCGCTGCGTCGCCGAGTCGCCCTGCGCCACGGAGTACTCAGCCCTGGGGACTCATAGGAGAGATTGTATTATAATTGGCACGCACGAAGCTTTTCGCTCGCTAGCGGCTCGGGCTGTGTATCGGTTGCCTTTCGCCACATCGCGCCGCGCCAGTTCTTGGCATCCTTGGCATCCTCGCACACGTATGCTTGCACTCGCTCAGCTGCACGATGGGTTGCAGCAGCAATGCAGCTGCGGGACCGGGGTACCAGTACGCAATTGGACAGGGTACACATCCAAAAAGCCTTCGTCAACGTCTTCGTCCCGCAGGCCTCGCTGGCCGCCGCCCGAGCAACAGCATTGAACCGCGACTCGTAGCGCATTCCTGTCCTCTTCACGCGCAGGTCCTTGTTCATCGGCTTCCGTTCATCGGCTTCAACGGACACCCGCCGCGGTCGGTCTCCCGCCGTCCACTTGGTGCCACGCTGGCTAACTAGCTCTTGAGGGCGGACAGCAACCCTTCCGAGCACCGAGACGCGAATTCCGACGCTCTGGACCGAGACGTGATGGCAGGTTCGAACAAGTGCCGGCGCCCAAGACACCGTCCTGCCATCGGAATTGCTCAGTGATCTGACTACTCCCTGCAGGAGCCCTCGGTGGTCTCCCTGCGTTCCGCGTTCCGCGGTCCCTCTGGCACCAGGTACGCGCGCGCCCCAGGCTGCGCCACGTTAGCTAGCAATGCTTGCTAGCAAGAGCGCCAGGCCGGTCCATCCTATAGCTTCCCGTCCCGCGCTGAGCTTTAGGCGCCGCGCCTTGCCTTGACTTCGCGCGTGCAGGCGCCTGTCGGCACCGCGGCACGCGCAACGAGGCGCCGCGGATGTGGTGGAGCACATGGAGCGGCGCCGGCGGCCGGGACAAGTGGGCGATGGCGCTGCGCGGATGGCGCTGCGAGCTAGCTAAGAGTTGGCGCGATGTAGGTGTAGCTAGCTAGCTAGCGAGACCATACAGGCATCTGATAGCTAGCTAGCTAGAGAGTGAGTGCAATTGAGATTGGCTGCTCGCTGGTGGGCGCGCGGCGCGGGTGCACGGGTGCTCCGGTCACAGGCCTGCGAGATAAGCTTAAATAAGCTTAGATGCCTGCCGAGATGAGCTTAAATGGTATTTCGGACTCATCATTGCGTGTCCGTTTCACTGAAATGGTATCTCGGGTTTTTCTTAAGATACACCCGAGTTAATTCTCGCTGTGGTGCGCCCCGCCCCCGCCCTCCCTCCGCTGTCGGCACGCCGCGGCGGGGCGAGCGGGGCGCAGGCCGGCGGAGCTCTGCGGGCTGCTCGCCGGGCTGGGCTCCACTTCGCGCTGGCGGGCTCGGCGGCCGTCTTTGTCGCCGCCGCAACGGTCGGCTGCCGCCCGCTGCCGCTCATGCCGGGTTCTACCCGTCAGAGGCCCGCCCCCGCCCGCTTCAGAATGCTGCGGACCGCGCTGCGGGGCCAGGTTCCGGATCCGGGGCCAGGAGCTGCGGGGCGTGCCGCAGTGCGGGGCGGGGCGCTGCGGCCGGCGCCGGTGAGCTTCGCGGCGGAGCGCCGCAGCGGAGGGCGCGGCAGCCCTCGCGGAGCGGCCCGGGGCTGGAGGCGAGGGCGGCCCCCGAGGCTCGAGCCGCCCGCCCCCATCCCGGTCGCCGCCCGCGCGGCTGCCTCCTGCCTCGGCTCGCGCCGCCCCGCGCCGCGCCGCCTGCAGCGCCCCGGCCCTTCCCGTCCCGCCCCGGCCCGCCCCGGCCCGAAGTGCCCCCCCCCGTTTCCCGCTCTCCCGTACCCCAAAAGTCTTGCGCAGAAACTGGCGAAACTTTTGATCCCTCTTGGGTTCTTGAGAGATACAGGCACCCCCCGGGCCCCTTTCTCCAGCTGCAGGACCTACTTGGCGCAGCGGTGCGTCAGCTTGCACGGGAGCGACGCGGGGGCGGGGACCGCTCCTGGGCCCGGCGGCGCTTGCCGGCGCGGGCGGGGCGGGGCGCGGGCGCCGGCGCCGGCGCGGGGCGGGGCGCTGGGCGGGCCAGCCTTACAGGTGCGCCCGTCGCGGGCTGTGCTGCCCCGCCGGCTGAGGGCCGTCGCCCGCGCTCACGCCTCGCCCCGCGCGCAGCCGGCCGGGTCTAGCAGCGCGGCGGCGGTTCCGGGCTCGGCACGGCGCCCGCCGAGCAAGATCTGGGGGAGCGGTCGCAAGCGGGCGGCGCGGGCGCTTGGCCGCAGTGGCCGCCGGGGCGGGCGAAGGGCGCGGCCGGCGGCGGCGAGCGTGGGGCGCCGGCTCTGGTTGGGTGCTTCCGGCGGCCGCGGGCTGCAGCTAGCTTCGGGGACAGGGGGTGGAGGGGGCAGAAAGGCCGCGGTCCCGCACAGCCTTCGCGGCTGGCGCAGCCCATCGCCTGCAGCCGAGCGCGTCCGCCCCGCAGGCCCCCGGCCCGCCCGACGCGGCCCTGCGCGCCCTCTCCAGCCGCCGCCCCGCCGGGCCGCTGCCCCGTGCGCATGCCTGTCCTCGTCGGCTCCAGCCGCCCGCCCGCGCCCGCCCGGCTTCATAGCCCTAGTAGTCTGACGGCCGTAAACAATATCGATACTCGCCAGTACCAGCAATTGCAATCCACACGTATACAGCGTGAAACATGTACAGGATCGAGCTGGGGGCCTATAGCTGCAGCTATGCCTACTACAGTGGGGGCGGCATGCCTCCTCTCGGACTGACAGTCGGGAGCGAGGGGCCCCCTGGGCGCCGGCCAGGCGGGCCTGGCCTCGGATCCGCTCGCCGCGCGCACATGCACAAGGCGGGGCCGGAGCGGCCCCGCGCGGGCGCCGGGATCGGTGCCCGCGGAGCACGCAGCGCCCCGCGCCCCCCGCGTCTGCCCCTCCGGCGGCCCTCCATCTGACGACGCCCGCAGCGCCGCGGCGCTCCCTGCAGGAGGCGGCCGGCGTCGGCGCCGAGCCGGCGTCGGCGCCGAGTGAGGAGCCGACCGAGGCGCGGACCGCGCGCTGTGCCGCTGCCTCCCCGGGACCGCTCGCCAAGTTCGCAACCAGCTCGGCGCGGCCCTTGGCAGCCGGCGCCCCGGGCCCCGCGCGAGCTCCCAAAGCCCGTCCGAGGCGGGCCATGGGCCGGCGGGCGGCAGGAGACCGAGGAGGAGGAAGGTCGGAGCAGAGGGGACGTCATGATCACTCCGGACGCGCCCGCCCGATCCAGCGGCCCCGGGCCCTGCTCGGAGCCGCTGAGCGAGCGCTTCGTGAGTGAGAGTCGGGCATGCGAGCGCGCGCCTTCCGCTCCAACTGGAGCGCTACCTGTGCCACTAGGTACGCCGCATGTGCATGCGCGCACCCGACGCTGAGGATTAAGCAGGCGGCGGGCGACGCGGCGACCTCCCCATCGAACTGCTTGTCGTACGACCTGCATGCTCGGCGGCGCAGCTTACGAGCAAGAGCGGCGATGCCCGCCGAACGTGCCGCCACGCATCTGGGCCGGCCGCGACCCCGCGAGTCTGCGAGCAGGTGCCGACATGGACGGCGAAACCGCATGCGCAGCCCGCCATGGGAGCGGGCGGCGAAGCGCACGCGCCGCCTCCCGGCCCCGGCCCGATCGTCAGCGATGGCGGTCGCCCTGGCGCCCCGTTAGCTACGCCACTTGCATACACACTCACGCCGCGTTTCGACGCACCTGAGCAAGCCGCGATGCTCGCCGAGCATGGTATCACCGGCCAGCTGCAGCTCCCAGGCGGCGAGTGGACAAGCGGGCCAGGAACCAAACACAGACCGCCCGAACGGCGGCGCGGAGCATGCCGGAGCGCGCCGAGAACGTCCAAAGCGCGGGTCACACGCGGGGGTCGAGCGGCATAGCGGCTGAAGTCCTTCCTCGCACCGGGCGCGGCGCACGAAGCGCGCTCTACCCCGAAAAAGTGTTGGCCAGCCAACACTTTTCCCTTCACTGGAGTGGCGTGACGTCCACGTGTACGTGTCGCGCCGCGAGCTTCAACGTCTCAGCCAATGGCAGCAGTCCCAGGGCGCGGTCCTAGCGGACACCTTCGCAGCCTGCATGTGCCCCCGCCAGCCGGGGCGCATGAGCCGCCGCGGAGCCTCTCCCTGTCTTCTTGAGAAGGCGGGACGTGCGCCTGCCGGCTCAAGATCAGCTCTCCCGCTGCTGCTCGTCACGAGGAAGACGGGCGAGAGGAGCGCGGCAGGCGGCGGCGCGCGAGGCGAGCTTCGGCCGCGGAGCGTTGCGAGCGCTGTGGAGGGTGCGTGGAGTCGCTGCGATGCGGTGGCGTCGAGGTGGGTGGGTTGCGGGGACTCGATCCTGAACCCGTGAACGGGAGGTGCGCCTAGCGCCGTGCGATCTAGCTAGACGTTCTAGCTAGATCTCCGGGTGAGTGAGCGCGCGCCTTCGCAGGCGGCCGCGGGGCGTGTGAGCAACCACCGTCTGCTGTGAGCTGCCCAGTGGTGCTCGCGGCATCGTCCGCCTCGTGCGTGGTTCTTTCGCCTGCGCGGCATCGACGGCCCGCCCGGCTAACTCACGTTGACGGGCGGGAGCGCAGAGCTGCCTGCGTCGCGTCGCCGCTGCGGCACCGCAACGGATACCGCAGTGCGGCCGCAGCTGTCGCAGTGCGGTGCGGGACTTGGCCCGCGGGCGCGCTCAGCGGCTGCCGTGCCCATAGCTAAGCGTCCTTGCAGGCGTGGCGTGACCCCGTGGCGTGACCCCCGAGGCGCTGGCGCGCTGCAGAGGGTCTGCGCCTTCAACAATCTCTTGCATTAGCACACAACACAACTACAATGAGTTTCACATCGCCCAATAAATCTCTCCGACTAGATACTATCGAGGACCGTCGTATGCTGTGCTTTAGAAAGTACAAAATGAACGAAAGGTTTGAAGGTTTCGTGTCTAGATATCTAGCTAAGGAGGTTTCTAACTAATACTAATGATGTGGAAGCTAGCTGTATCGATTTCTAAACCAACCTAAACTCCCGGCTACGAGGTCCTATCTCTACAAAAGACTCCCTTTCGCGTGGTTCTTTCGCCTGTTGGTTCTTTCGCCTGCGCGGCATCGACGGCCCGCCCCGGCTAACTCACGTTGACGGGCGGGAGCGCAGAGCTGCCTGCGTCGCGTCGCCGCTGCGGCACCGCAACGGATGCCGCAGTGCGGCCGCAGCTGTCGCAGTGCGGTGCGGGACTTGGCCCGCGGGCGCGCTCAGCGGCTGCCGTGCATGGCCATAGCTAAGCGTCCTCGCAGGCGTGGTGTGACCCCGTGGCGTGACTCCCGAGGCGCTGGCGGGCTGCAGAGGGTCTGCGCCTTCAACCCCCTCAAGTCTCTGACTTGCATGGCGCGTCCTGGTCCTCTCCCCTGCCCCACCCTCCCCTCTTCGCCTCTGAGGCGCGCCCGCGCAGCGGTGCGTCAGCTTGCACGGGAGCGACGCGGGGGCGGGGACCGCTCCTGGGCCCGGCGGCGCTTGCCGGCGCGGGCGGGGCGGGGCGCCGGCGCCGGCGCCGGCGCGGGGCGGGGCGCTGGGCGGGCCAGCCTTACAGGTGCGCCCGTCGCGGGCTGTGCTGCCCGCCGGCTGAGGGCCGTCGCCCGCGCTCACGCCTCGCCCGCGCGCAGCCGGCCGGGTCTAGCAGCGCGGCGGCGGTTCCGGGCTCGGCACGGCGCCCGCCGAGCAAGATCTGGGGGAGCGGTCGCAAGCGGGCGGCGCGGGCGCTTGGCCGCAGTGGCCGCCGGGGCGGGCGAAGGGCGCGGCCGGCGGCGGCGAGCGTGGGGCGCCGGCTCTGGCCGCCCCTCGGTGCTTCCGGCGGCCGCGGGCTGCAGCTAGCTTCGGGGACAGGGGTGGAGGGGGCAGAAAGGCCGCGGTCCCGCACAGCCTTCGCGGCTGGCGCAGCCCATCGCCTGCAGCCGAGCGCGTCCGCCCCGCAGGCCCCCGGCCCGCCCGACGCGGCCCTGCGCGCCCTCTCCAGCCGCCGCCCCGCCGGGCCGCTGCCCCCGTGCGCATGCCTGTCCTCGTCGGCTCCAGCCGCCCCGCCCGCGCCCGCCCGGCTTCATAGCCCTAGTAGTCTGACGGCCGTAAACAATATCGATACTCGCCAGTACCAGCAATTGCAATCCACACGTATACAGCGTGAAACATGTACAGGATCGAGCTGGGGGCCTATAGCTGCAGCTATGCCTACTACAGTGGGGGCGGCATGCCTCCTCTCGGACTGACAGTCGGGAGCGAGGGGCCCCCCTGGGCGCCGGCCAGGCGGGCCTGGCCTCGGGATCCGCTCGCCGCGCGCACATGCACAAGGCGGGGCCGGAGCGGCCCCGCGCGGGCGCCGGGATCGGTGCCCGCGGAGCACGCAGCGCCCCGCGCCCCCCCGCGTCTGCCCCTCCGGCGGCCCTCCATCTGACGACGCCCGCAGCGCCGCGGCGCTCCCTGCAGGAGGCGGCCGGCGTCGGCGCCGAGCCGGCGTCGGCGCCGAGTGAGGAGCCGACCGAGGCGCGGACCGCGCGCTGTGCCGCTGCCTCCCCGGGACCGCTCGCCAAGTTCGCAACCAGCTCGGCGCGGCCCTTGGCCAGCCGGCGCCCCGGGCCCCGCGCGAGCTCCCAAAGCCCGTCCGAGGCGGGCCATGGGCCGGCGGGCGGCAGGAGACCGAGGAGGAGGAAGGTCGGAGCAGAGGGGACGTCATGATCACTCCGGACGCGCCCGCCCGATCCAGCGGCCCCGGGCCCTGCTCGGAGCCGCTGAGCGAGCGCTTCGTGAGTGAGAGTCGGGCATGCGAGCGCGCGCCTTCCGCTCCAACTGGAGCGCTACCTGTGCCACTAGGTACGCCGCATGTGCATGCGCGCACCCGACGCTGAGGATTAAGCAGGCGGCGGGCGACGCGGCGACCTCCCCATCGAACTGCTTGTCGTACGACCTGCATGCTCGGCGGCGCAGCTTACGAGCAAGAGCGGCGATGCCCGCCGAACGTGCCGCCACGCATCTGGGCCGGCCGCGACCCCGCGAGTCTGCGAGCAGGTGCCGACATGGACGGCGAAACCGCATGCGCAGCCCGCCATGGGAGCGGGCGGCGAAGCGCACGCGCCGCCTCCCGGCCCCGGCCCGATCGTCAGCGATGGCGGTCGCCCTGGCGCCCCCGTTAGCTACGCCACTTGCATACACACTCACGCCGCGTTTCGACGCACCTGAGCAAGCCGCGATGCTCGCCGAGCATGGTATCACCGGCCAGCTGCAGCTCCCAGGCGGCGAGTGGACAAGCGGGCCAGGAACCAAACACAGACCGCCCGAACGGCGGCGCGGAGCATGCCGGAGCGCGCCGAGAACGTCCAAAGCGCGGGTCACACGCGGGGGTCGAGCGGCATAGCGGCTGAAGTCCTTCCTCGCACCGGGCGCGGCGCACGAAGCGCGCTCTACCCCGAAAAAGTGTTGGCCAGCCAACACTTTTCCCTTCACTGGAGTGGCGTGACGTCCACGTGTACGTGTCGCGCCGCGAGCTTCAACGTCTCAGCCAATGGCAGCAGTCCCAGGGCGCGGTCCTAGCGGACACCTTCGCAGCCTGCATGTGCCCCCGCCAGCCGGGGCGCATGAGCCGCCGCGGAGCCTCTCCCTGTCTTCTTGAGAAGGCGGGACGTGCGCCTGCCGGCTCAAGATCAGCTCTCCCGCTGCTGCTCGTCACGAGGAAGACGGGCGAGAGGAGCGCGGCAGGCGGCGGCGCGCGAGGCGAGCTTCGGCCGCGGAGCGTTGCGAGCGCTGTGGAGGGTGCGTGGAGTCGCTGCGATGCGGTGGCGTCGAGGTGGGTGGGTTGCGGGGACTCGATCCTGAACCCGTGAACGGGAGGTGCGCCTAGCGCCGTGCGATCTAGCTAGACGTTCTAGCTAGATCTCCGGGTGAGTGAGCGCGCGCCTTCGCAGGCGGCCGCGGGGCGTGTGAGCAACCACCGTCTGCTGTGAGCTGCCCCAGTGGTGCTCGCGGCATCGTCCGCCTCGTGCGTGGTTCTTTCGCCTGCGCGGCATCGACGGCCCGCCCCGGCTAACTCACGTTGACGGGCGGGAGCGCAGAGCTGCCTGCGTCGCGTCGCCGCTGCGGCACCGCAACGGATACCGCAGTGCGGCCGCAGCTGTCGCAGTGCGGTGCGGGACTTGGCCCGCGGGCGCGCTCAGCGGCTGCCGTGCCCATAGCTAAGCGTCCTTGCAGGCGTGGCGTGACCCCGTGGCGTGACCCCCGAGGCGCTGGCGCGCTGCAGAGGGTCTGCGCCTTCAACCCCCTTAAGTCTCTGACTTGCATGGCGCGTCCTGGTCCTCTCCCCTGCCCCACCCTCCCCTCTTCGCCTCTGAGGCGCGCCCGCGCAGCGGTGCGTCAGCTTGCACGGGAGCGACGCGGGGGCGGGGACCGCTCCTGGGCCCGGCGGCGCTTGCCGGCGCGGGCGGGGCGGGGCGCCGGCGCCGGCGCCGGCGCGGGGCGGGGCGCTGGGCGGGCCAGCCTTACAGGTGCGCCCGTCGCGGGCTGTGCTGCCCGCCGGCTGAGGGCCGTCGCCCGCGCTCACGCCTCGCCCCGCGCGCAGCCGGCCGGGTCTAGCAGCGCGGCGGCGGTTCCGGGCTCGGCACGGCGCCCGCCGAGCAAGATCTGGGGGAGCGGTCGCAAGCGGGCGGCGCGGGCGCTTGGCCGCAGTGGCCGCCGGGGCGGGCGAAGGGCGCGGCCGGCGGCGGCGAGCGTGGGGCGCCGGCTCTGGCCGCCCCTCGGTGCTTCCGGCGGCCGCGGGCTGCAGCTAGCTTCGGGGACAGGGGGTGGAGGGGCAGAAAGGCCGCGGTCCCGCACAGCCTTCGCGGCTGGCGCAGCCCATCGCCTGCAGCCGAGCGCGTCCGCCCCGCAGGCCCCGGCCCGCCCGACGCGGCCCTGCGCGCCCTCTCCAGCCGCCGCCCCGCCGGGCCGCTGCCCCGTGCGCATGCCTGTCCTCGTCGGCTCCAGCCGCCCCGCCCGCGCCCGCCCGGCTTCATAGCCCTAGTAGTCTGACGGCCGTAAACAATATCGATACTCGCCAGTACCAGCAATTGCAATCCACACGTATACAGCGTGAAACATGTACAGGATCGAGCTGGGGGCCTATAGCTGCAGCTATGCCTACTACAGTGGGGGCGGCATGCCTCCTCTCGGACTGGCAGTCGGGAGCGAGGGGCCCCCCTGGGCGCCGGCCAGGCGGGCCTGGCCTCGGGATCCGCTCGCCGCGCGCACGTGCACAAGGCGGGGCCGGAGCGGCCCCGCGCGGGCGCCGGGATCGGTGCCCGCGGAGCACGCAGCGCCCCGCGCCCCCCGCGTCTGCCCTCCGGCGGCCCTCCATCTGACGACGCCCGCAGCGCCGCGGCGCTCCCTGCAGGAGGCGGCCGGCGTCGGCGCCGAGCCGGCGTCGGCGCCGAGTGAGGAGCCGACCGAGGCGCGGACCGCGCGCTGTGCCGCTGCCTCCCCGGGACCGCTCGCCAAGTTCGCAACCAGCTCGGCGCGGCCCTTGGCCAGCCGGCGCCCGGGCCCCGCGCGAGCTCCCAAAGCCCGTCCGAGGCGGGCCATGGGCCGGCGGGCGGCAGGAGACCGAGGAGGAGGAAGGTCGGAGCAGAGGGGACGTCATGATCACTCCGGACGCGCCCGCCCGATCCAGCGGCCCCGGGCCCTGCTCGGAGCCGCTGAGCGAGCGCTTCGTGAGTGAGAGTCGGGCATGCGAGCGCGCGCCTTCCGCTCCAACTGGAGCGCTACCTGTGCCACTAGGTACGCCGCATGTGCATGCGCGCACCCGACGCTGAGGATTAAGCAGGCGGCGGGCGACGCGGCGACCTCCCCATCGAACTGCTTGTCGTACGACCTGCATGCTCGGCGGCGCAGCTTACGAGCAAGAGCGGCGATGCCCGCCGAACGTGCCGCCACGCATCTGGGCCGGCCGCGACCCCGCGAGTCTGCGAGCAGGTGCCGACATGGACGGCGAAACCGCATGCGCAGCCCGCCATGGGAGCGGGCGGCGAAGCGCACGCGCCGCCTCCCGGCCCCGGCCCGATCGTCAGCGATGGCGGTCGCCCTGGCGCCCCCGTTAGCTACGCCACTTGCATACACACTCACGCCGCGTTTCGACGCACCTGAGCAAGCCGCGATGCTCGCCGAGCATGGTATCACCGGCCAGCTGCAGCTCCCAGGCGGCGAGTGGACAAGCGGGCCAGGAACCAAACACAGACCGCCCGAACGGCGGCGCGGAGCATGCCGGAGCGCGCCGAGAACGTCCAAAGCGCGGGTCACACGCGGGGGTCGAGCGGCATAGCGGCTGAAGTCCTTCCTCGCACCGGGCGCGGCGCACGAAGCGCGCTCTACCCCGAAAAAGTGTTGGCCAGCCAACACTTTTCCCTTCACTGGAGTGGCGTGACGTCCACGTGTACGTGTCGCGCCGCGAGCTTCAACGTCTCAGCCAATGGCAGCAGTCCCAGGGCGCGGTCCCAGAATCCCAGCGCACACCTTCGCAGCCTGTGCCCCCGCCAGCCGGGGCGCATGAGCCGCCGCGGAGCCTCTCCCTGTCTTCTTGAGAAGGCGGCACGTGCGCCTGCCGGCTCAAGATCAGCTCTCCCGCTGCTGCTCGTCACGAGGAAGACGGGCGAGAGGAGCGCGGCAGGCGGCGGCGCGCGAGGCGAGCTTCGGCCGCGGAGCGTTGCGAGCGCTGTGGAGGGTGCGTGGAGTCGCTGCGATGCGGTGGCGTCGAGGTGGGTGGGTTGCGGGGACTCGATCCTGAACCCGTGAACGGGAGGTGCGCCTAGCGCCGTGCGATCTAGCTAGACGTTCTAGCTAGATCTCCGGGTGAGTGAGCGCGCGCCTTCGCAGGCGGCCGCGGGGCGTGTGAGCAACCACCGTCTGCTGTGAGCTGCCCCAGTGGTGCTCGCGGCATCGTCCGCCTCGTGCGTGGTTCTTTCGCCTGCGCGGCATCGACGGCCCGCCCCGGCTAACTCACGTTGACGGGCGGGAGCGCAGAGCTGCCTGCGTCGCGTCGCCGCTGCGGCACCGCAACGGATACCGCAGTGCGGCCGCAGCTGTCGCAGTGCGGTGCGGGACTTGGCCCGCGGGCGCGCTCAGCGGCTGCCGTGCCCATAGCTAAGCGTCCTTGCAGGCGTGGCGTGACCCGTGGCGTGACCCCCGAGGCGCTGGCGCGCTGCAGAGGGTCTGCGCCTTCAACCCCCTTAAGTCTCTGACTTGCATGGCGCGTCCTGGTCCTCTCCCCTGCCCCACCCTCCCTCTTCGCCTCTGAGGCGCGCCCGCGCAGCGGTGCGTCAGCTTGCACGGGAGCGACGCGGGGCGGGGACCGCTCCTGGGCCCGGCGGCGCTTGCCGGCGCGGGCGGGGCGGGGCGCGGGCGCCGGCGCCGGCGCGGGGCGGGGCGCTGGGCGGGCCAGCCTTACAGGTGCGCCCGTCGCGGGCTGTGCTGCCCCGCCGGCTGAGGGCCGTCGCCCGCGCTCACGCCTCGCCCCGCGCGCAGCCGGCCGGGTCTAGCAGCGCGGCGGCGGTTCCGGGCTCGGCACGGCGCCCGCCGAGCAAGATCTGGGGGAGCGGTCGCAAGCGGGCGGCGCGGGCGCTTGGCCGCAGTGGCCGCCGGGGCGGGCGAAGGGCGCGGCCGGCGGCGGCGAGCGTGGGGCGCCGGCTCTGGCCGCCCCTCGGTGCTTCCGGCGGCCGCGGGCTGCAGCTAGCTTCGGGGACAGGGGGTGGAGGGGGCAGAAAGGCCGCGGTCCCGCACAGCCTTCGCGGCTGGCGCAGCCCATCGCCTGCAGCCGAGCGCGTCCGCCCCGCAGGCCCCCGGCCCGCCCGACGCGGCCCTGCGCGCCCTCTCCAGCCGCCGCCCCGCCGGGCCGCTGCCCCCGTGCGCATGCCTGTCCTCGTCGGCTCCAGCCGCCCCGCCCGCGCCCGCCCGGCTTCATAGCCCTAGTAGTCTGACGGCCGTAAACAATATCGATACTCGCCAGTACCAGCAATTGCAATCCACACGTATACAGCGTGAAACATGTACAGGATTGAGCTGGGGGCCTATAGCTGCAGCTATGCCTACTACAGTGGGGGCGGCATGCCTCCTCTCGGACTGGCAGTCGGGAGCGAGGGGCCCCCTGGGCGCCGGCCAGGCGGGCCTGGCCTCGGGATCCGCTCGCCGCGCGCACGTGCACAAGGCGGGGCCGGAGCGGCCCGCGCGGGCGCCGGGATCGGTGCCCGCGGAGCACGCAGCGCCCCGCGCCCCCCGCGTCTGCCCCTCCGGCGGCCCTCCATCTGACGACGCCCGCAGCGCCGCGGCGCTCCCTGCAGGAGGCGGCCGGCGTCGGCGCCGAGCCGGCGTCGGCGCCGAGTGAGGAGCCGACCGAGGCGCGGACCGCGCGCTGTGCCGCTGCCTCCCGGGACCGCTCGCCAAGTTCGCAACCAGCTCGGCGCGGCCCTTGGCCAGCCGGCGCCCCGGGCCCGCGCGAGCTCCCAAAGCCCGTCCGAGGCGGGCCATGGGCCGGCGGGCGGCAGGAGACCGAGGAGGAGGAAGGTCGGAGCAGAGGGGACGTCATGATCACTCCGGACGCGCCCGCCGATCCAGCGGCCCGGGCCCTGCTCGGAGCCGCTGAGCGAGCGCTTCGTGAGTGAGAGTCGGGCATGCGAGCGCGCGCCTTCCGCTCCAACTGGAGCGCTACCTGTGCCACTAGGTACGCCGCATGTGCATGCGCGCACCCGACGCTGAGGATTAAGCAGGCGGCGGGCGACGCGGCGACCTCCCCATCGAACTGCTTGTCGTACGACCTGCATGCTCGGCGGCGCAGCTTACGAGCAAGAGCGGCGATGCCCGCCGAACGTGCCGCCACGCATCTGGGCCGGCCGCGACCCGCGAGTCTGCGAGCAGGTGCCGACATGGACGGCGAAACCGCATGCGCAGCCCGCCATGGGAGCGGGCGGCGAAGCGCACGCGCCGCCTCCCGGCCCCGGCCCGATCGTCAGCGATGGCGGTCGCCCTGGCGCCCCCGTTAGCTACGCCACTTGCATACACACTCACGCCGCGTTTCGACGCACCTGAGCAAGCCGCGATGCTCGCCGAGCATGGTATCACCGGCCAGCTGCAGCTCCCAGGCGGCGAGTGGACAAGCGGGCCAGGAACCAAACACAGACCGCCCGAACGGCGGCGCGGAGCATGCCGGAGCGCGCCGAGAACGTCCAAAGCGCGGGTCACACGCGGGGGTCGAGCGGCATAGCGGCTGAAGTCCTTCCTCGCACCGGGCGCGGCGCACGAAGCGCGCTCTACCCCGGAAAAGTGTTGGCCGGCCAACACTTTTCCCTTCACTGGAGTGGCGTGACGTCCACGTGCACGAGTACGCGTGGCGCCGCGAGCTTCAACGTCTCAGCCAATGGCAGCAGTCCCAGGGCGCGGTCCCAGAATCCCAGCGCACACCTTCGCAGCCTGTGCCCCCGCCAGCCGGGGCGCATGAGCCGCCGCGGAGCCTCTCCCTGTCTTCTTGAGAAGGCGGCACGTGCGCCTGCCGGCTCAAGATCAGCTCTCCCGCTGCTGCTCGTCACGAGGAAGACGGGCGAGAGGAGCGCGGCAGGCGGCGGCGCGCGAGGCGAGCTTCGGCCGCGGAGCGTTGCGAGCGCTGTGGAGGGTGCGTGGAGTCGCTGCGATGCGGTGGCGTCGAGGTGGGTGGGTTGCGGGGACTCGATCCTGAACCCGTGAACGGGAGGTGCGCCTAGCGCCGTGCGATCTAGCTAGACGTTCTAGCTAGATCTCCGGGTGAGTGAGCGCGCGCCTTCGCAGGCGGCCGCGGGGCGTGTGAGCAACCACCGTCTGCTGTGAGCTGCCCCAGTGGTGCTCGCGGCATCGTCCGCCTCGTGCGTGGTTCTTTCGCCTGCGCGGCATCGACGGCCCGCCCCGGCTAACTCACGTTGACGGGCGGGAGCGCAGAGCTGCCTGCGTCGCGTCGCCGCTGCGGCACCGCAACGGATACCGCAGTGCGGCCGCAGCTGTCGCAGTGCGGTGCGGACTTGGCCCGCGGGCGCGCTCAGCGGCTGCCGTGCCCATAGCTAAGCGTCCTTGCAGGCGTGGCGTGACCCCGTGGCGTGACCCCCGAGGCGCTGGCGCGCTGCAGAGGGTCTGCGCCTTCAACCCCCTTAAGTCTCTGACTTGCATGGCGCGTCCTGGTCCTCTCCCTGCCCACCCTCCCCTCTTCGCCTCTGAGGCGCGCCCGCGCAGCGGTGCGTCAGCTTGCACGGGAGCGACGCGGGGCGGGGACCGCTCCTGGGCCCGGCGGCGCTTGCCGGCGCGGGCGGGGCGGGGCGCCGGCGCCGGCGCCGGCGCGGGGCGGGGCGCTGGGCGGGCCAGCCTTACAGGTGCGCCCGTCGCGGGCTGTGCTGCCCCGCCGGCTGAGGGCCGTCGCCCGCGCTCACGCCTCGCCCCGCGCGCAGCCGGCCGGGTCTAGCAGCGCGGCGGCGGTTCCGGGCTCGGCACGGCGCCCGCCGAGCAAGATCTGGGGGAGCGGTCGCAAGCGGGCGGCGCGGGCGCTTGGCCGCAGTGGCCGCCGGGGCGGGCGAAGGCGCGGCCGGCGGCAGCGAGCGTGGGGCGCCGGCTCTGGCCGCCCCTCGGTGCTTCCGGCGGCCGCGGGCTGCAGCTAGCTTCGGGGACAGGGGGTGGAGGGGGCAGAAAGGCCGCGGTCCCGCACAGCCTTCGCGGCTGGCGCAGCCCATCGCCTGCAGCCGAGCGCGTCCGCCCGCAGGCCCCCGGCCCGCCCGACGCGGCCCTGCGCGCCCTCTCCAGCCGCCGCCCCGCCGGGCCGCTGCCCCCGTGCGCATGCCTGTCCTCGTCGGCTCCAGCCGCCCCGCCCGCGCCCGCCCGGCTTCATAGCCCTAGTAGTCTGACGGCCGTAAACAATATCGATACTCGCCAGTACCAGCAATTGCAATCCACACGTATACAGCGTGAAACATGTACAGGATCGAGCTGGGGGCCTATAGCTGCAGCTATGCCTACTACAGTGGGGGCGGCATGCCTCCTCTCGGACTGGCAGTCGGGAGCGAGGGGCCCCCCTGGGCGCCGGCCAGGCGGGCCTGGCCTCGGGATCCGCTCGCCGCGCGCACGTGCACAAGGCGGGCCGGAGCGGCCCGCGCGGGCGCCGGGATCGGTGCCCGCGGAGCACGCAGCGCCCCGCGCCCCCCGCGTCTGCCCCTCCGGCGGCCCTCCATCTGACGACGCCCGCAGCGCCGCGGCGCTCCCTGCAGGAGGCGGCCGGCGTCGGCGCCGAGCCGGCGTCGGCGCCGAGTGAGGAGCCGACCGAGGCGCGGACCGCGCGCTGTGCCGCTGCCTCCCCGGGACCGCTCGCCAAGTTCGCAACCAGCTCGGCGCGGCCCTTGGCCAGCCGGCGCCCCGGGCCCCGCGCGAGCTCCCAAAGCCCGTCCGAGGCGGGCCATGGGCCGGCGGGCGGCAGGAGACCGAGGAGGAGGAAGGTCGGAGCAGAGGGGACGTCATGATCACTCCGGACGCGCCCGCCCGATCCAGCGGCCCCGGGCCCTGCTCGGAGCCGCTGAGCGAGCGCTTCGTGAGTGAGAGTCGGGCATGCGAGCGCGCGCCTTCCGCTCCAACTGGAGCGCTACCTGTGCCACTAGGTACGCCGCATGTGCATGCGCGCACCCGACGCTGAGGATTAAGCAGGCGGCGGGCGACGCGGCGACCTCCCATCGAACTGCTTGTCGTACGACCTGCATGCTCGGCGGCGCAGCTTACGAGCAAGAGCGGCGATGCCCGCCGAACGTGCCGCCACGCATCTGGGCCGGCCGCGACCCCGCGAGTCTGCGAGCAGGTGCCGACATGGACGGCGAAACCGCATGCGCAGCCCGCCATGGGAGCGGGCGGCGAAGCGCACGCGCCGCCTCCCGGCCCCGGCCCGATCGTCAGCGATGGCGGTCGCCCTGGCGCCCCGTTAGCTACGCCACTTGCATACACACTCACGCCGCGTTTCGACGCACCTGAGCAAGCCGCGATGCTCGCCGAGCATGGTATCACCGGCCAGCTGCAGCTCCCAGGCGGCGAGTGGACAAGCGGGCCAGGAACCAAACACAGACCGCCCGAACGGCGGCGCGGAGCATGCCGGAGCGCGCCGAGAACGTCCAAAGCGCGGGTCACACGCGGGGGTCGAGCGGCATAGCGGCTGAAGTCCTTCCTCGCACCGGGCGCGGCGCACGAAGCGCGCTCTACCCCGGAAAAGTGTTGGCCGGCCAACACTTTTCCCTTCACTGGAGTGGCGTGACGTCCACGTGCACGAGTACGCGTGGCGCCGCGAGCTTCAACGTCTCAGCCAATGGCAGCAGTCCCAGGGCGCGGTCCCAGAATCCCAGCGCACACCTTCGCAGCCTGTGCCCCCGCCAGCCGGGGCGCATGAGCCGCCGCGGAGCCTCTCCCTGTCTTCTTGAGAAGGCGGGACGTGCGCCTGCCGGCTCAAGATCAGCTCTCCCGCTGCTGCTCGTCACGAGGAAGACGGGCGAGAGGAGCGCGGCAGGCGGCGGCGCGCGAGGCGAGCTTCGGCCGCGGAGCGTTGCGAGCGCTGTGGAGGGTGCGTGGAGTCGCTGCGATGCGGTGGCGTCGAGGTGGGTGGGTTGCGGGGACTCGATCCTGAACCCGTGAACGGGAGGTGCGCCTAGCGCCGTGCGATCTAGCTAGACGTTCTAGCTAGATCTCCGGGTGAGTGAGCGCGCGCCTTCGCAGGCGGCCGCGGGGCGTGTGAGCAACCACCGTCTGCTGTGAGCTGCCCCAGTGGTGCTCGCGGCATCGTCCGCCTCGTGCGTGGTTCTTTCGCCTGCGCGGCATCGACGGCCCGCCCCGGCTAACTCACGTTGACGGGCGGGAGCGCAGAGCTGCCTGCGTCGCGTCGCCGCTGCGGCACCGCAACGGATACCGCAGTGCGGCCGCAGCTGTCGCAGTGCGGTGCGGGACTTGGCCCGCGGGCGCGCTCAGCGGCTGCCGTGCCCATAGCTAAGCGTCCTTGCAGGCGTGGCGTGACCCCGTGGCGTGACCCCCGAGGCGCTGGCGCGCTGCAGAGGGTCTGCGCCTTCAACCCCCTCAAGTCTCTGACTTGCATGGCGCGTCCTGGTCCTCTCCCCTGCCCCACCCTCCCCTCTTCGCCTCTGAGGCGCGCCCGCGCAGCGGTGCGTCAGCTTGCACGGGAGCGACGCGGGGGCGGGGACCGCTCCTGGGCCCGGCGGCGCTTGCCGGCGCGGGCGGGGCGGGGCGCGGGCGCCGGCGCCGGCGCGGGGCGGGGCGCTGGGCGGGCCAGCCTTACAGGTGCGCCCGTCGCGGGCTGTGCTGCCCGCCGGCTGAGGGCCGTCGCCCGCGCTCACGCCTCGCCCCGCGCGCAGCCGGCCGGGTCTAGCAGCGCGGCGGCGGTTCCGGGCTCGGCACGGCGCCCGCCGAGCAAGATCTGGGGGAGCGGTCGCAAGCGGGCGGCGCGGGCGCTTGGCCGCAGTGGCCGTTGGGGCGGGCGAAGGGTGCGGCCGGCGGTGGAGAGCGTGGGGCGCCGGCTCTGGCCGCCCCTCGGTGCTTCCGGCGGCCGCGGGCTGCAGCTAGCTTCGGGGACAGGGGGTGGAGGGGGCAGAAAGGCTGCGGTCCCGCACAGCCTTCGCGGCTGGCGCAGCCCATCGCCTGCAGCCGAGCGCGTCCGCCCCGCAGGCCCCCGGCCCGCCCGACGCGGCCCTGCGCGCCCTCTCCAGCCGCCGCCCCGCCGGGCCGCTGCCCCCGTGCCTGTCCTCGTCGGCTCCAGCCGCCCCGCCCGCGCCCGCCCGGCTTCATAGCCCTAGTAGTCTGACGGCCGTAACCAATATCGATACTCGCCAGTACCAGCAATTGCAATCCACACGTGTACAGCGTGAAACATGTACAGGGTCGAGCTGGGGGCCTATAGCTGCAGCTATGCCTACTACAGTGGGGGCGGCATGCCTCCACTCGAGCTCGGACTGGCAGTCGGGAGCAAGGGGCCCCCCTGGGCGCCGGCCAGGCGGGCCTGGCCTCTGGATCCGCTCGCCGCGCGCACAAGGCGGGCCGGAGCGGCCCCGCGCGGGCGCCGGGATCGGCGCCCGCGGAGCACGCAGCGCCCCGCGCCCCCCCGCGTCTGCCCCTCCGGCGGCCCTCCATCTGACGCCGGCAGCGCCGCGGCGCTCCCTGCAGGAGGCGGCCGGCGTCGGCGCCGAGTGAGGAGCCGGCCGAGGCGCGGACCGCGCGCTGTGCCGCTGCCTCCCCGGGACCGCTCGCCAAGCTCGCAACCAGCTCGGCGCGGCCCTCGGCCCGCTGGCGCCCCGCGCGAGCTCCCAAAGCCCGTCCGAGGCGGGCCATGGGCCGGCGGGCGGCAGGAGACCGAGGAGGAGGGTGGTCGGAGCAGAGGGGACGTCACTCCGCACGCGCCCGCCCGATCCAGCGGCCCCGGGCCCTGCTCGGAGCGAGCGCTTCGTGAGTGAGAGTCGGGCATGCGAGCGCGCCCCTTCCGCTCCAACTGGAGCGCTACCTGTGCCACTAGGTACGCCGCATGTGAACGCGCGCACCCGACGCTGAGGATTAAGCAGGCGGCGGGCGACGCGGCGACCTCCCCATCGAACTGCTTGTCGTACGACCTGCATGCTCGGCGGCGCAGCTTACGAGCAAGAGCGGCGATGCCCGCCGAACGTGCCGCCACGCATCTGGGCCGGCCGCGACCCCGCGAGTCTGCGAGCAGGTGCCGACATGGACGGCGAAACCGCATGCGCAGCCCGCCATGGGAGCGGGCGGCGAAGCGCACGCGCCGCCTCCCGGCCCCGGCCCGATCGTCAGCGATGGCGGTCGCCCTGGCGCCCCCGTTAGCTACGCCACTTGCATACACACTCACGCCGCGTTTCGACGCACCTGAGCAAGCCGCGATGCTCGCCGAGCATGGTATCACCGGCCAGCTGCAGCTCCCAGGCGGCGAGTGGACAAGCGGGCCAGGAACCAAACACAGACCGCCCGAACGGCGGCGCGGAGCATGCCGGAACGCGCCGAGAACGTCCAACGCGCGGGTCACACGCGGGGGTCGAGCGGCATAGCGGCTGAAGCCTGAAGTCCTTCCTCGCACTGGGTGCGGCGCACGAAGCGCGCTCTACCCCGGAAAAGTGTTGGCCGGCCAACACTTTTCCCTTCACTGGAGTGGCGTGACGTCCACGTGTACGTGTCGCGCCGCGAGCTTCAACGTCTCAGCCAATGGCAGCAGTCCCAGGGCGCGGTCCCAGCGCACACCTTCGCAGCCTGTGCCCCCGCCAGCCGGGGCGCATGAGCCGCCGCGGAGCCTCTCCCTGTCTTCTTGAGAAGGCGGGACGTGCGCCTGCCGGCTCAAGATCAGCTCTCCCGCTGCTGCTCGTCACGAGGAAGACGGGCGAGAGGAGCGCGGCAGGCGGCGGCGCGCGAGGCGAGCTTCGGAGCGTTGCGAGCGCTGTGGAGGGTGCGTGGAGTCGCTGCGATGCGGTGGCGTCGAGGTGGGTGGGTTGCGGGGACTCGATCCTGAACCCGTGAACGGGAGGTGCGCCTAGCGCCGTGCGATCTAGCTAGACGTTCTAGCTAGATCTCCGGGTGAGTGAGCGCGCGCCTTCGCAGGCGGCCGCGGGGCGTGTGAGCAACCACCGTCTGCTGTGAGCTGCCCCAGTGGTGCTCGCGGCATCGTCCGCCTCGTGCGTGGTTCTTTCGCCTGCGCGGCATCGACGGCCCGCCCCGGCTAACTCACGTTGACGGGCGGGAGCGCAGAGCTGCCTGCGTCGCGTCGCCGCTGCGGCACCGCAACGGATGCCGCAGTGCGGCCGCAGCTGTCGCAGTGCGGTGCGGGACTTGGCCCGCGGGCGCGCTCAGCGGCTGCCGTGCATGGCCATAGCTAAGCGTCCTCGCAGGCGTGGTGTGACCCCGTGGCGTGACTCCCGAGGCGCTGGCGGGCTGCAGAGGGTCTGCGCCTTCAACCCCCTCAAGTCTCTGACTTGCATGGCGCGTCCTGGTCCTCTCCCCTGCCCCACCCTCCCCTCTTCGCCTCTGAGGCGCGCCCGCGCAGCGGTGCGTCAGCTTGCACGGGAGCGACGCGGGGGCGGGGACCGCTCCTGGGCCCGGCGGCGCTTGCCGGCGCGGGCGGGGCGGGGCGCCGGCGCCGGCGCCGGCGCGGGGCGGGGCGCTGGGCGGCCAGCCTTACAGGTGCGCCCGTCGCGGGCTGTGCTGCCCCGCCGGCTGAGGGCCGTCGCCCGCGCTCACGCCTCGCCCCGCGCGCAGCCGGCCGGGTCTAGCAGCGCGGCGGCGGTTCCGGGCTCGGCACGGCGCCCGCCGAGCAAGATCTGGGGGAGCGGTCGCAAGCGGGCGGCGCGGGCGCTTGGCCGCAGTGGCCGTTGGGGCGGGCGAAGGGTGCGGCCGGCGGTGGAGAGCGTGGGGCGCCGGCTCTGGCCGCCCCCCGGGGCTTCCGGCGGCCGCGGGCTGCAGCTGGCTTCGGGGACAGGGGGTGGAGGGGGCAGAAAGGCTGCGGTCCCGCACAGCCTTCGCGGCTGGCGCAGCCCATCGCCTGCAGCCGAGCGCGTCCGCCCCGCAGGCCCCCGGCCCGCCCGACGCGGCCCTGCGCGCCCTCTCCAGCCGCCGCCCCGCCGGGCCGCTGCCCCCGTGCCTGTCCTCGTCGGCTCCAGCCGCCCGCCCGCGCCCGCCCGGCTTCATAGCCCTAGTAGTCTGACGGCCGTAACCAATATCGATACTCGCCAGTACCAGCAATTGCAATCCACACGTGTACAGCGTGAAACATGTACAGGGTCGAGCTGGGGGCCTATAGCTGCAGCTATGCCTACTACAGTGGGGCGGCATGCCTCCACTCGAGCTCGGACTGGCAGTCGGGAGCAAGGGGCCCCCTGGGCGCCGGCCAGGCGGGCCTGGCCTCTGGATCCGCTCGCCGCGCGCACAAGGCGGGGCCGGAGCGGCCCGCGCGGGCGCCGGATCGGCGCCCGCGGAGCACGCAGCGCCCCGCGCTCCCCCCGCATCTGCCCCTCCGGCGGCCCTCCATCTGACGCCGGCAGCGCCGCGGCGCTCCCTGCAGGAGGCGGCCGGCGTCGGCGCCGAGTGAGGAGCCGGCCGAGGCGCGGACCGCGCGCTGTGCCGCTGCCTCCCCGGGACCGCTCGCCAAGCTCGCAACCAGCTCGGCGCGGCCCTTGGCCCGCTGGCGCCCCGCGCGAGCTCCCAAAGCCCGTCCGAGGCGGGCCATGGGCCGGCGGGCGGCAGGAGACCGAGGAGGAGGGTGGTCGGAGCAGAGGGGACGTCACTCCGCACGCGCCCGCCCGATCCAGCGGCCCCGGGCCCTGCTCGGAGCGAGCGCTTCGTGAGTGAGAGTCGGGCATGCGAGCGCGCCCCTTCCGCTCCAACGTTAACTGGAGCGCTACCTGTGCCACTAGGTACGCCGCATGTGAACGCGCGCACCCGACGCTGAGGATTAAGCAGGCGGCGGGCGACGCGGCGACCTCCCCATCGAACTGCTTGTCGTACGACCTGCATGCTCGGCGGCGCAGCTTACGAGCAAGAGCGGCGATGCCCGCCGAACGTGCCGCCACGCATCTGGGCCGGCCGCGACCCCGCGAGTCTGCGAGCAGGTGCCGACATGGACGGCGAAACCGCATGCGCAGCCCGCCATGGGAGCGGGCGGCGAAGCGCACGCGCCGCCTCCCGGCCCCGGCCCGATCGTCAGCGATGGCGGTCGCCCTGGCGCCCCCGTTAGCTACGCCACTTGCATAATGCCGGCCGAGGCGCGGACCGCGCGCTGTGCCGCTGCCTCCCCGGGACCGCTCGCCAAGCTCGCAACCAGCTCGGCGCGGCCCTTGGCCCGCTGGCGCCCCGCGCGAGTTCCCAAAGCCCGTCCGAGGCGGGCCATGGGCCGGCGGGCGGCAGGAGACCGAGGAGGAGGGTGGTCGGAGGAGAGGGGACGTCACTCCGCACGCGCCCGCCCGATCCAGCGGCCCCGGGCCCTGCTCGGAGCGAGCGCTTCGTGAGTGAGAGTCGGGCATGCGAGCGCGCGCCTTCCGCTCCAACTGGAGCGCTACCTGTGCCACTAGGTACGCCGCATGTGCACGCGCGCACCCGACGCTGAGGATTAAGCAGGCGGCGGGCGACGCGGCGACCTCCCCATCGAACTGCTTGTCGTACGACCTGCATGCTCGGCGGCGCAGCTTACGAGCAAGAGCGGCGATGCCCGCCGAACGTGCCGCCACGCATCTGGGCCGGCCGCGACCCCGCGAGTCTGCGAGCAGGTGCCGACATGGACGGCGAAACCGCATGCGCAGCCCGCCATGGGAGCGGGCGGCGAAGCGCACGCGCCGCCTCCCGGCCCCGGCCCGATCGTCAGCGATGGCGGTCGCCCTGGCGCCCCCGTTAGCTACGCCACTTGCATACACACTCACGCCGCGTATCGACGCACCTGAGCAAGCCGCGATGCTCGCCGAGCATGATGGTATCACCGGCCAGCTGCAGTTCCCAGGCGGCGAGTGGACAAGCGGGCCAGGAACCAAACACAGACCGCCCGAACGGCGGCGCGGAGCATGCCGGAGCGCGCCGAGAACGTCCAAAGCGCGGGTCACACGCGGGGGTCGAGCGGCACAGCGGCTGAAGTCCTTCCTCGCACCGGGCGCGGCGCACGAAGCGCGCTCTACCCCGGAAAAGTGTTGGCCGGCCAACACTTTTCCCTTCACTGGAGTGGCGTGACGTCCACGTGCACGAGTACGCGTGGCGCCGCGAGCTTCAACGTCTCAGCCAATGGCAGCAGTCCCAGGGCGCGGTCCCAGAATCCCAGCGCACACCTTCGCAGCCTGTGCCCCCGCCAGCCGGGGCGCATGAGCCGCCGCGGAGCCTCTCCCTGTCTTCTTGAGAAGGCGGGACGTGCGCCTGCCGGCTCAAGATCAGCTCTCCCGCTGCTGCTCGTCACGAGGAAGACGGGCGAGAGGAGCGCGGCAGGCGGCGGCGCGCGAGGCGAGCTTCGGCCGCGGAGCGTTGCGAGCGCTGTGGAGGGTGCGTGGAGTCGCTGCGATGCGGTGGCGTCGAGGAGGCTTGCGGGGACTCGATCCTGAACCCGTGAACGGGAGGTGCGCCTAGCGCCGTGCGATCTAGCTAGACGTTCTAGCTAGATCTCCGGGTGAGTGAGCGCGCGCCTTCACAGGCGGCCGCGGGGCGTGTGAGCAACCACCGTCTGCTGTGAGCTGCCCCAGTGGTGCTCGCGGCATCGTCCGCCTCGTGCGTGGTTCTTTCGCCTGCGCGGCATCGCCGGCCCGCCCCGGCTAACTCATGTTGACGGGCGGGAGCGCAGAGCTGCCTGCGTCGCGTCGCCGCTGCGGCACCGCAACGGATGCCGCAGTGCGGCCGCAGCTGTCGCGGTGCGGTGCGGGACTTGGCCCGCGGGCGCGCTCAGCGGCTGCCGTGCCCATAGCTAAGCGTCCTTGCAGGCGTGGCGTGACCCCGTGGCGTGACCCCCGAGGCGCTGGCGCGCTGCAGAGGGTCTGCGCCTTCAACCCCCTTAAGTCTCTGACTTGCATGGCGCGTCCTGGTCCTCTCCCCTGCCCCACCCTCCCCTCTTCGCCTCTGAGGCGCGCCCGCGCAGCGGTGCGTCAGCTTGCACGGGAGCGACGCGGGGGCGGGGACCGCTCCTGGGCCCGGCGGCGCTTGCCGGCGCGGGCGGGGCGGGGCGCGGGCGCCGGCGCCGGCGCGGGGCGGGGATCTGGGCGGGCCAGCCTTACAGGTGCGCTTGGCCGCAGTGGCCGTTGGGGCGGGCGAAGGGCGCGGCCGGCGGCGGCGAGCGTGGGGCGCCGGCTCTGGCCGCCCCTCGGTGCTTCCGGCGGCCGCGGGCTGCAGCTGGCTTCGGGCCAGGCGGTGGAGGGGGCAGAAAGGCTGCGGTCCCGCACAGCCTTCGCGGCTGGCGCAGCCCATCGCCTGCAGCCGAGCGCGTCCGCCCCGCAGGCCCCCGGCCCGCCCGACGCGGCCCTGCGCGCCCTCTCCAGCCGCCGCCCCGGGCCCCGCCGGGCCGCTGCCCCCGTGCCTGTCCTCGTCGGCTCCAGCCGCGACCCCGCCCGCGCCCGCCCGGCTTCATAGCCCTAGTAGTCTGACGGCCGTAACCAATATCGATACTCGCCAGTACCAGCAATCCGTACAGCGTGAAACAGGGTCGATCGAGCTGGGGGCCTATGACTAGCTCAGTGGGGGCGGCCGCAGCATGGCTCCTCGGACTGGCAGACGGGAGCGAGGGGCCCCACTGGGCCAGGCGGGCCTGGCCTCCGAATCCGGGAGCGGCCCTCCGTTCGCGCCGATCCGCGCCCGCAAGGCGAAGGGAGGTCGGGGGAAGGGGAGGCCAGCGGGAGGGGGGGGGGGGGAAGTGGGGGGGAAGAAGGGGAAGAAGGGGGGGGGGGAGAGGAGTGGTTGTATGCATTATCAGATGCAATCGAAGAGGTTCGCCCGCAAGACCAGCATTGGCTGGTGGGTGGCAGCCGCCATCTCAACCGCTTGGCGGGCCGCTGCGAACGCTGCAGGGCTTCGGCTGCAAAGCTGGAACTGCGCGAGGGCGTCGAGCAGCTGGAGAGGGCTGTGCTTCTTCGGGTTGTGCACAAAGCTGCTGGCCCTTCCGAGGTTGGGCCGCTCTTGGATGACGAGGCCTGCCCTCCAGAGTTGATTCGAGAGAGTTCGGAACCGCGAGTCTCCGACATTCTGCAGAAGGCGTCGTTATTCGATGACCATTCCGCTGACCTGCATGAGAAAACACTGACCTTCGCTTCCAGAGCCTTGAGGCCTTCTTCGCAGCTTGGCCTGATCATCTTGCGCCCCACCTTCCAAGACTTGCCGAGGACCGTCTCCCCAACCAGCAGCGGATCTTGCACTTCCCGATACAAGTTGGCCATGGTGACCATCAGCCGGTTGAGCTGAAGCATCTATCTGCATGTGCTTCTCGACAGTCGCGTCCTGCTGGACCCCCGGGGCCTTGGCGAAGTCCGTCGTCACACTGACAGCCCTTCTCCAGAGTTCCGCGTCGAAGCGATCGGCACAGTGCTCAAGGAGCCGGGCCGACAAGTGGATGGCAGCAACCAGGGTGGTGCGTGCCGCGTGCTGGGGCGCCTTGGACAGGCCGACCTCGATCGCCATGTCGAGGACTGCCTGTGCACTGGGAATCTGCTGGGGAGACAGCTTCCGCTGAGACGTCGCTGTGGCAGGCGCAAGCTGGGGCGCAAGCTGGAGAGCCGACGGAAGATCGCCGAGCCAGTACGCGATCTCCATGGCCGACCTATGGGACAGCGCCGGCGCCTCGTCCGGCGCGGGGGCCGGCGCCGCGCCCGGCGCCAACGCCGGAACCTCTCCCCTATTCTCTCCCTCGTCGGAAATCTGCAGGCGGCGATGCTCAAGATGGGTAGACAAAAGATTCCGATAAAAAAGAGCCGCTCACTCTATCGTCGTCGTCGTCGTCGTCGTCGTCGTCGTCGTCGTCGTCGTCGTCGTCGAAGTAATTGTCCCCCGCGCCGCCCTACGTCAAGACCCCGTCAGCTTCAAGCAGGCCACAGGCCGCTCGCACGAAGCCGACCCGCACCTCGTACTGGTCAGGCTCCAGGAAGTCGAAGGGCTCGACGTGGTCAGCTGGCCCCTGGCCATCCTCGAAAGCTTGTCTCTGAGCCTCCTCCACCTCCGCGAGGGGGTCAGGCTGCGCTTGCTCGCCCTCGGCGGCGGCGGAGGACTCCGAGTCCCAGTCCGAGTCGACATCCGAGTCTGAGCCCGAATCCGAGTCGCCTAGCTGGCGCCGCCGTTGCCGCTCCGCAAGCTCCTCCTTCAAGCCATCCGCCTCCCGGCGCGCCTCAGCCGCCGCCGCCTCGGCAGCCGCGGCCCGCTGCCCCGCGGCCTCCGCCTCCGCGGCCGACGCCTCCGCGCGGGCCTCTGCGTCGCTGGCCCGGCTCTCCGCCGCCTCGGCCCGCTGCCGCGCGGCCTCCGCCTCCGCCGCCGAGGCCTCCGCACGGACTTTGGCGCGCCTCTCCCGCTCCTCGGCCGCATTCGCCGCGCCCTCTGCCAGGTACGCCCGCCGCTCGGCCGCCTCGGCGCGCTCCAGGGCCGATTCCGCCCGGTCCTCGGCTTCTTCTGCCCTCTCCACGGCTGCTCGCTCGGCCACCGCCGCGCGCTCGGCCGCCCGTTCGGCTGCGCGCTGCGCCTCGACGGCCTCCCGCCGCGCGGCCTCCGCCGCGTTTGCTCGGGCCTCCGCTGCGTTCGCCCGGGCCTCCGCTGCCGCCCGCGCTTCCTGCGCCGCCTCCGCCGCGGCCGCCGCCGCCGCCCGCGCTGCCGCCTCCTCGGCCCGGGCCGACGCGATCTTCCGCCCCGCCTCCTCCCGGACCGAGGCGGCTTGCTGCGCCGCCTCCGCCAGAGTCGACGCGAGCTCGAGTTCCGCCGCCTCCTTCTGCTCCCGGAGCGCGCCCTCCACGCCCTGCTCCAGCTGCGCCAGGTCCTCGGCGCCCCGCTGGCGCTCCGCCGCCACCGCCGCCCATGCTGCCGCCTCCTCGGCCCGGGCCGACGCGATCTTCCGCCCCGCCTCCTCCCGGACCGAGGCGGCTTGCTGCGCCGCCTCCGCCAGAGTCGACGCGAGCTCGAGGTCCGCCGCCTCCTTCTGCTCCCGGAGCGCGCCCTCCACGCCCTGCTCCAGCTGCGCCAGGTCCTCGGCGCCCCGCTGGCGCTCCGCCGCCGCCTCCTCTGTCATCCGCTGCAGCGCCTGCTCCGCGGCCTCCGCGCGGGCGTTGGCCGCATTCGCCGCGCCCTCCGCCAGGTTCGCCAGCTGCACTGCCACCTCGGCGCGCCCCTTGGCCGCCTCCGCCCGGTCCTCAGCTTCTTCTGCCTTGTCCGCGGCTGCTCGCTCCGCCGCCGCCGTGCGCTCTGCCTCTCGCTCGGCCATCCGCCGCGCCTCGACGGCCTCCAGCCGCGCCTCCTCCGCCGCGTTCGCCCGGGCCTCCGCCGCGTTCGTCCGGGCCTCCGCCGCGTTCGCCCGGGCCTCCGCCGCCGCCCGCGCGTCTCCCGCCGCCGCTGCTGCTTCTGCCGCCGCGCGCGCGGCCGCCTCCGCCGCTGCGGCTGTCCGCTCCGCCTCCTCCCTACGCGCGCGCTCCATCGCCGCCTCTGCCATCGCCCGCGCAGACTCCTCCTTCTCGTTCGCGAGAGCACGGCTGAAGTCATCCTCTTGTAGGGCCAGCTCCTGGGCACCCCCCTCGATAACCTGCGTACGGAGTCGACGAGGGCACGGGGAGAGGAAAGCTCATCTTCTTCACCTCTTTGACTGCGACCCTCAGACGCTTCCGAAGCGGACGTCGTACGGACTCGGCAGGGGCCTCCTCCTCCTCCTCCCCCTCCTCCTCGTCCGCCGGTCCCAGCTGCAGCCCGCCGGCCCGCAGACCTTGCTCGAGAGCGGCGACTATCTGCTCGATCTCCCCGCGGTCCTGCGCCGGACCGTCAGGGGGGTCGCAGACCGCCGGGCACGTGTTTAGAGAGTCCGAACCTCTCGCATCTCCTGACAACCGGCGCGTAGGGCGGAGAGGATGACCCCGACTTGCCCTCCTAGGGTCTCCTCCCAGCCCGCCCCGAGCTCGGGGTCGCCGGCGCACGCGACGCCCATGACTCTGAGCGCCTGGATCTCCTCTTCTATTCCGTCCAGCACGGCTAGAAGAGGCTGCACTCGGCAGAACGAGTCAGCGCAGAATCGTCGCAGATCCACGGAGGGCACACTGGATTGCACACCTCTGCGCAGCTGTCTCCCGGATACGCCTCAGCGACATGTTGAGCCACTATAGCAACCTACGCGCGAAGAATTTGTACGCGCGTGCTTCAAGGACATGCACGAAAAACGCACGAAACCGGGCCAGCTTGCGCCGAAGAGAGCTCTAGAGACGCCGGCCGTTGCGAATGTCTCGAGAATTCTCAAAAAGTATCGCATGTATGGGTGATCGGGAAGGGCTGCGAGACGGCCGAGGAGGTTGTCCGGGGAGCCATTGACGTCGATCTGACACAAAAAGTTAGCGGGGGCCGGAAACGACCACGCGTGAGCGCCTCACCGGCATAGAAGCTCAACGCGCCGCAGAGACCTGAAACCGAACGTCAAGATCAGTTCAAATCGTTTTCAAAAACAGGGCCCGTCCCTGGAAAGCACAAGGCCGGCCAGTGCAGGATATCGAGCACTAGGATAGCCACCAAGGGTGGATAGCTAGCCGGCCAGTGCTTCACATAGTGGGATAGCTAGACGGCCGGGATAGCTAGCACTAGACACTAGTCATGTGGTTCGGAGGCCGTTCTAGCGCTCGGGCCTGCCGCAGTGCCGAAACGAGAAACGGCAAACCTGGGCCGGTCTAACGTTTGGTTCCGCTGGCGAGGTACGCCTGCTGTTGACCTGCGAAAACGATTTATCGTCAGCATCTGAAGCGCTGGGCGCACGCGAATACCGCGACGACTCGCTCGTGAAGGGACCCGTCTAGGGAACTTCGGGACCTCGCGCGAGCACCGGCCGCAGGAGCTCTGCAGGCAAGGCTTGCGTACTCTAGCACGCGCATAGTGATCATCTATGCACTTCCTCGGGCCTAAGGCTCCGGCGCAGCGCTCTGGTAGGCCGGAAGCCCCGCGTAAGGAGGGGAGAGCGGCGGACGGACCTTATCCGACTCGAGCAGATCCCGCTCGCGCTCTACGTCGATGCTAGAGAAGCTGGCGAGCTGCCGTCGCCCGGCACCGCCACTGGTGCGCGTACAACTGCTGCTTGCTGTACCCCTGGCTCCCCCCCCTCCGGCTGCCGGCCCTGGGCCACCAGGCTCTCCGCGCGCCGTCCGATACGCTCTCTGTGACGAATAGAGCTGCAACGAGAGGCTGGCGCTGTCTCCTGCTGCAACTGCCCCCGCTCGACACTTCGCCTTCCTGTAGCGCGGCCGCAGCTGAATCGGCTTCCGAAGTTCTCCAGCCGTAGGCTCTAGCTGTGCGGTCATTGAATGACCCCTCCGGAACGACCGGAATGTGGTTCAACGGCACTACGCCCTGGCGAGCTCCGTATTGTGCGGCAGCTTCTCTATCGCTAGATGGCTGCAGCACTGCGGCAGTTCGGTCATGATTGCAGCAATGGATTGACCGACGATCACGCTGGGTTGCTGTAGCTGATCTTCGCTCTCGGCTCGCGTGGCCATGAATATGGCCTGGCCTCTCGAGATTGCTGCAGTTGCCATCAGCCAGCCGCTGAGCCTCACAGGTAAGACACTAGTACTATAGCTAGAACAGGGCCAGGTCCTGTGTCGCGTACCCGGCCCAGCCAGCTTTCAAGAGCTTTAGAAGAGGCCCTATCGCGCGCGCCTGATCGACCGCGATATCGATACTACGTAGTACGTATACGTATACGCCGCGCTCAAGTCTGCACTGCAAGAGCCAGCGCTGAGTTCGACCCCGCGGCCGGTACGGTCATTCTAATTTATAAGGACAGCTATAGCTAGCTACATCGGGACGGAGCCTTGAGCGTCAGAACGGGAGCTGAGCGAAGACCGCCGCGATGGCGTCTGTGCCGAACTCTGCGAGAGTGTCCCATGGCCACTTCCACTGTTGCTGGAATTGGCCCCCTCTTAAGCTTGCAGGAGGGGAGAGGGCCTCGGGGCGCACTGTGTTTTTCTCTTGCTCCTTCGAATTCTGAGCATTGGCCTCGCCCTTCTTCTGAAGCTCGCCTTTCAAGAACTACGCGGGGGCGCTCAGCGTACTCCCAAAGTGCCCACCGAATACGAAACGAGATGAGGCCGACCTTGATCTCGGCCCCCTGTTGTTTCACCGCTTTCTGCTGCCCCTGTAGCTCGGCGAGTCAGTGCTTCGAAAAAAAGCTTGGGTCCCTGAAAAGAAGCCAGCTGACCTTCAACTGCTGCTTCGTCTGTTCCAGCTCGCGCTCCAGCGCCTGCGCCAGATTCGGAGGCCGCGTGGGGGGATGCCCCGCAGGCCGGCGCGCACCAACATGTCAGAAGCCGACTGCTGCTTCGTCTGGTCCAGCTGAAGCTCGAGCCCGGCGGAGCGCGCGTCGCTCTGGTTGAGCTTGGCCTTGAGGGCCTGCTCAGGCAGCCGTCAACCGACGGCCCGCCCGCTCGGAGCAGGCGCGGCGGACCTCATTCTCTGCCTTGAGCGCGCTCTTCTCGCTCTCGAGCCTGGCGATGCGCCCGCTCAGCTCCTGCCCGCACGCCGGTCAGCGCCCCGCCCCGCATCCCCGCGGGGACCGCCCCGCAGGCAGGTACCTCGGTCTCAGACGCCGCCTGCCGCTTTGTCTGCTCAAGCTCGCGCTCGACCTCTGCGATGTGCGCTTTGCCATGTTCGATCGTAGACTGCAGCTCCTGCCCCCACCCGCCGGTCAGCGCCCCGCGCATCCCCGCCCCGCCGCGCCTCCGCGCTGCGGAGTACCTGGATGTACTCAGACTGCCCCTGTGCGCGCTGCGAGCCGGGTCAGCCGCGGGGGACCGGAGAGGGCGTGCGGCGCGCGCACCTCCTCCGTCCTGGCAAGGCGCTGCGCGAGGCCCTCGCGCTTCTGGGTCGCAGACGCCGCCTGCTGCTTCGCCTGCTCCATGGCGAGCTCTGCGGCCTGCGCCCAGGGCGCGGTCAGAGGCGACTCCTGCAGGCCGCGGAGGCGCCCCAGAAGGCGCACCGCCTTCTCGCAAAGCACCCGGCGCAGCTCGGCTTCAAGCGCCTGCGCTGCAGTGAGGCGCCGCGCACTCCGCCAGCGCCCGGCGGCCGCAGGCCCCTCGCACCGGAAGAACAGACGAAGGCACCGGTACCGGGAAGGTCGGGGCGCCCGGAAACTGATGGTGGGGTCAGATCAGACGATCCAGCCGAGAGGGCCGACGCTCGGGATCACCTGGCAGACGCTCTGGGCCGGCGCTTGGAGAGCGCTGTACCCCGCATGCTGTCCGAAGGGGCGGCCAACCTGGTCCCCCGCGTCCCGCATGAAGCTGATGAAGAAGAATGCGATGGCGGAGACGGCCACAGCAGAGAGCAAGAAGACCCGCAGGCCGACCCCCTCGTCCGTGGCCTGCTCGAGCATGCGCGCCGCCTTCTTGAGGGCCCGCTCCAGCTTGTCCCGCACGGTGCTCGCCGCTGTCAGCCGGGCCTCCAGGTCCCCGGCCTCAGCGCGTGCCGCCAGAGCTTCCTCGCTCGCCTTCGCCGCCTCCTCCGTCTTCCGTGCAAGAGCCTGCCCGGCCTCCGTCGCTGCGCGCTCGGCTGCCTCCGCTCTCTCAGACGCCTCTGAAGCCTGCTGCCGGGCGGCGGCCACCGCCTCCGCCGCCGTCGCCGCCGCTGCCACGGCGCGCTCCGCCTCCGCCGCCGAGGCCTCCGCGCGGGCCTCGGCCTCGCTGGCCCGGCTCTCTGCCGCCTCGGCCCGCTGCCGCGCGGCCGCCGCATCCGCCGCCGAGGCCTCCGCGCGGCCTTGGTCTGCTCCTCCCGCGTCTTGGCCGCCTCCGCCACGCCCTCCGTCTCGTCCGCCCGCCGCTCGGCCACCTCGGCGCGCCCCTCGGCCGCCTCTGCCCGGCCGTCGGCTTCTTCTGCCCTCTCCACCGCCGCTCGCTCCACCGCCGCCGCACGCTCTGCCTCCCGCTCGGCTGTACGCTGCGCCTCGACGGCCTCCAGCCGCGCCGCCTCCGCGGCGTTTGCGCGGTCCTCCGCTGCAGCCCGCGCTTCTTGCGCTGCCGCCGCCGCCGTCGCGCTCGCCGCGGCCGCCGCGCGCGCGGCCGCCCCGCCGCTCGGGCTCTTGCGACTTTCTCATCCGCCTCCCTCCGAAGGCTTCGCTCCCGAGCCATCTCCTGCTGCATCTTTGACTCGGCGCGCTCCACGTTGGCGCGAAGCTCAGCGAGCTCCTGCTCCGCAGCCAGCTTGGCCGCTGCCAGATCGGCTTCGGCCGCCGCCCGTGCCGCCGCGGCCGCATCGCGCTCCGCCGCCGCGAGCTCCACGTCGGCGCGCGCAGAGGCGACCGCGCGGTCCGCCTCCTCGCGCGCCGCCTCCACCATGCGCGCCGCGTCCTGCCGGGCCAGCTCGAGCTGCGTCTCCGCCTCCTCCGCGCGAGCCTTGGCGGTCTCGGCCTCTGCCTCCAAGGCCTCCACGCGGGCAGTGGCCTGCCCTTCCGCGTCTCGGCCGCCTCCGCCCGGCCCTCGGCCGCCTCGGCCCTCTCCGCCGCTGCTCGCGCCGCCGCCGCCGCGAGCTCGGCCGCCCGCTCGGCCGTGCGCTGCGCCTCGACGGCCGCCTCGGCCGCCTTCGTCCGGGCTTCCGCCGTCTCCATGGCCGCGAAGGCCCGCTCCTCCGCCTCCGACGCCCGCGACTCCGCCGACGACGCCCGCTCCTCCGCCTCGTCGACGCTCGCGCGCCAGTCCCGCGCCGCGCATGCTTCGGTCATGCCTGCGAGTTGACCCTTGAGGGACTTCCAAAGCTCGTCGGTGCTTTGTTCGTCCTCGGCTCCGTGCCGGCCCTGCGCGCCTCGGTCAGCGCCGAGCGCGTTCGGCAGTCGCCCATGCATAACAAGTAATCCGCACCGGAGGCAAAGCCGCAAGAGGTGAAGGAACGATGTCCCGGGGGACATCAATCTGGTGGATACCGGTCAGCCAGCGCAGTCTATACTTGCAGAGTTCACGGGCTTACCGCGCTCAGGGCCAGAAGCTGCAGGGCGCTGCACTCTGCCGGGCCGATCGCCGCCGGGCGCCGCCGGGCGAGTCTCTCCCACGCCGATCGCGGCCGCACCGGACGAGCAATACAAAGGGCTAGGGGCCTCTCCGCAGCCGCGGCGGCGTGCGCGCGCTCCTCCTCGCGCTCCCCCGAGACCTGCACCGCAGCCCGGACGGGTCAGGCGCGGCGAGGCGGCCGTCGGGCGCGTCGGGCGAGTCGCCGGCACCTTGGGTCGCGAGCCGCGCACTCCGAAAAAGGATGCCCGAACTCGCGAAATGATCTCCTCGACATTACCCGGCCTTGACTCTAGCAGGCCCTGCGAGGGGCGCGCGCTCGGCCGTCAGCGACGACGCCCAGTCCGATGGTTTCGCTAGCCAAAGCCGCAGCCGCACCGCATATGCCGAAAGGAATACGCTCCGGGGGAGCCGCAGCACCGCGGGCCCGAGGCGGTTTCCAGCCCAGGACGGGACGGCCAGGACACGCGATTCATTGGAGGCGCGCCCCTGTTTCGACTCGGGCGGCCCTGCGATCTGCACCGGGGGCCGCGTCAGGCGCGGCGCAGCTCGAGGCGACTGCGTGCTGAAGGCAGTCACACCTCGCGAGCTGCAAGACTGGACCCGCCACCCGCCGCCTCCGCGAGGGCCGCCACCGGCGGCGGCGCCGCCGCCGCCGCGTCGGCCGCAGGCGGCAGCGGCGGAGGCTGCGCCGCGTCCGCGGGCGGCGCCTCCACGGGGTCCGCAGGCGGCGGCGGCGGCGGCTGCGCCGCGTCGGCCGCGGGCGGCGCCTCCACGGGGTCCGCAGGCGGCGGCGGCGGCGGCTGCGCCGCGTCGGCCGCGGGCGGCGCCTCCACGGGGTCCGCAGGCGGCGGCGGCGGAGGCTGCGCCGCGTCCGCCGACGGCGGCGCCTCCACGGGGTCCGCAGGCGGCGGCGGCGGCGGCTGCGCCGCGTCGGCCGCGGGCGGCGCCTCCACGGGGTCCGCAGGCGGCAGCGGCGGAGGCTGCGCCGCGTCCGCCGACGGCGGCGCCTCCACGGGGTCCGCAGGCGGCGGCGGCGGCGGCTGCGCCGCGTCCGCCGGCCCCTCCTGCGCCGCATGAACGTCAGTACCGGCGCCGCATGCCCGTCGCCAGCGCCCACGGCGCACCCGGAGCCCGCCTTTCCCCGCCGGATCGCGGTTTTCCTGCCCGCTCGAAGAAGAGGACGCCGCCGCCTGCTGGAATATAAGCGTCGGCCGCGGAATATAATCAGAGGCGCGGATTCGCGCACGGGGCGGATCGGAGAGTTCAGGCTCATTTCTCGAAGAGGGAAGCGCGGACTCTGAGCGGCCGTGACGTGCACAGATCGGTGTAAGAGAGCGCGCTAGCACGGAGCCGCCCGCACGAGCGCACCTTGGGTGGCAGGTCCCGTGTCCCCGGGCGCGCCGCAGGCAGCGGGGACCGATCGGCCTGCCGCAGCGCGCGTCGGCGGCGAGCGCACTCAAGGACAGAGCGCCCGCCCCCAGCGCACCTGGGACCCGGCGGCGATCGCCACGCGCCCGCTGTGGACGGCGTCCCCCAGGGTCGAGGAGGAGGGGGCCGATGAGGCCGAGGAGGCCACCCGCTCCTGCTGGATTTGAATTTGATCCGACGCGTTCTCAGGCACCAGGTAGAACTGCGGCGGAGGAAGCGTCAAGTCGGGGCGTGGAGCAGACGAAAGAGGACGAGATGCTTACAGCGGCGCCGAAGAGGGGCGAGGTGGGGTTCAGCGGGTGACGTCGGACTGGGACGAGAAGGTTCTGATGCGGGGTCAGCAGGAAGGTTGCGCGATGCGCGTCGTGGCGCGTACCTCGGGCCAGGAAGAGAGAAAGGGCGGGGCCTCGAAAGGGTTGAAGAGGTTCTGCGCGCGCGGCGGAGCACGAGTCGGTGCGCTGCGGTTCGAAGGACGCGGGGCGCGCGGACCTTGAAGACGAAGTCCCTCTCGCCTCTGGGAAACCTGAGAGGCTCGCGCCCCGTGTCGGACTCGAGGTGCAGGTAGAATGCGACGTTGAGCGAGCCTTCCTCGTCGTCGGGGGCGGCGAGCGGGAGTAGGAAGACCAGCCTCCGCGTCCCGATCGGCTGGTCGGGCAGCGGCGGCCGTGTGTAGCAGCTGAGCGTGACGCCGTGCGAGTCGATCGTGGGCGTGGGCAGGCCCGCTTTCAATAGCCCGTCGCTAAGTACCGGCGCCCTCCACAGGACCTGCTCGTCAATCTCCCGGCCGGCTTCGTCCGTCTTCGCGACGACCGTCCCGTACCCAGCACGAACCCGCAGACCTGCGCGGGGTTTATAACGGGATTTGGGATCTGCACGGAGCCGGAGTACCTGTCTTGATGAGCTCGTACTCGTTGTCGCTGCACTTGTCAAGTTCGGGCAAAAACGCCAGAACAGCTTGCCTGTCTTTGCGCCCGCACCCCAGGACTTCGACGTATTTGAAGCCCGGTGCGTAGTTGAGGGCGCATCGTTCCGCTTTCGTGGTGTAGAAAACGTCATCCGGGTCTTTGAGAACTTGGGGCCAAAGACGCTCGCCTCGGAGCTTTCCCCGAAGCGGCGACGTCTTCTGGCCATAGATGCTCATCTTGAAGAAATAACTGAGGATCAGGAATGAGACAGCGCACAATCACACACGATTTCTATAGCGGAGAGGAGGCCCGGATCGATCCTACGGCGGCGGCACTGGAGCTCGTCTATCCCCAAATCGGCAAACCTGGG
The DNA here is from genome assembly GCA_004431415.1 of Cyanophora paradoxa. NCBI lineage: Eukaryota > Glaucocystophyceae > Cyanophorales > Cyanophoraceae > Cyanophora > Cyanophora paradoxa. Next base: position 86,935 of record QPMI01000609.1, on the reverse strand, counting down.
CCGGTCTAACGTTTGGCTCCGCTGGCAAGGATCGCCTGATGTCGACCTGCGGAAACAATCTCTCGTCAGCATCTGAAGCGCTGGGTCCACGGGAATACGGCGACGACTTGCTCGTGGAGGGACCCGTCTAGGGAATTTCGGGCCGCAGGAGCTCTGCAGGCAAGGAATGCGCACTCTAGCACGCGCATAGTGATCATCTTTACACTTTCTCGGCCCCGAAGCTCCAGCGCAGCGCTCCAGTAGGCCGGGAGCCCCGCGTAAGGAGGGAGGGCGGCAAACGGACCTTCTACGACTCGAGCAGATCCCGCTCGCGCTCTACGTCGAAGCTGGAGCTGCTGGCGAGCTGCCGCCGCTCGGCACCGTTCCTGGTGCGTGTGCACTGCTGCTCGCGGTACCCCTCGCCCCCTCCCCCGGGAGTCCCCCCCCCTCGCACTACCGGCCCTGGGCCGCCAGCCTCTCCGCGCGCCCTCCGTTACGCTCTCTGTGACGAATAGAGCTGCATTGAGAGGCTGGCGCCGTCTCCTGCTGCAACTGCCGTAGGCCAACACGTCGGCCTTCCTGTAGCGCGGCCGCAGCTGAATCGGTTTCTGCAGCCGTAGGCTTTAGCTGGGAGGTCATTGAATGACCCCTCCGGAACGACCAGAATGTGGTTCAACGGCACTGACGCTCCGGCGAGCTGCACGGTGCGCGGCAGCTGTCTCTGTCGCTTGCCGGCTGCAGCTGTTCGGCCGCGCGAGAGGCGGTGAGCTGGCCGACGATCGCGCTGGGTTGCAGTCGGCTCGCGTGGTCTTTCGAGCTGGTTGCCATCGGCCAGGCCTCACAGGTTAGAACTGCGGGATTGTGCTGTGTATATATACGTAGCTATCATAGTATGGCCCGATTGCCAAGTTAACTGCTGACGACCGAGGTCCTGTGTCGCAGCGTACCCGGACCAGCCAGCTTTCAACAGCTTTGAAGAGCTTTGAAGAGGCCCTGAGTCTCGGAGTCTTCGAAAGCCGGCGCTGGTCATGAGAGGGGCGGAGCAAGCCTCGGAGCCTCGAAGCTAACCGTCGGACCCCCTGCCAAGCTGACCTCGACTTCTTCACCCGCCGCCGGTGCGCCCGTGCGCTCCCGCTCCGATCGCCCAGATGCCTGCCGCAGTGCGCACTGCGGCATGTCGAGCCATGTTGTGGCGCTTCAACCGTTGAACGCGCCGGCCGCAGTGCTCAGCGGCTGGCGGGGTGGGCGTGCGCCACAGGCGCTCCGCATGCAGGCGCTGCTGCCGCAGTGCTCCCGGAGCGGCGCATTCGCTTCCCTCAGCTGCGCCTCCAGCGCCCTGACCCTGTATTCCAGTGCATGCGCCCTCCCGCCCGGGCCAGGTGCCGCCAGCGCTGCGCTCTCACGCCAGGCGCACCGCCACGAGCCGACGCCCCCGTCCGTGCGCCTCTCCCTCCTTCCTCCCCCAACCCCCCCTTCCTCCCCCCTACCCCCTTTCTCCCCCCCCCCCCCTTCCCCAAGGAAAGCTAACCAGCGCTTCGGCCGGCTCTCGCTCGCGTCGTCGCGTCGACCACCATGCATCGCCCCCGAGCTCGTGCGCCCGTAACTCCCTCCCCCTCCCCCCCGGCTCAGAATTCCCCCCCCTACCTCCCGCGCTGCCCTCTTCCCTCCGGGCGCTCCGAGGCCGGCGGCCCGCGCGTGATGCTGCCGTCTAGCTAGTCGGCAGCTAACAGCAGCTAGCAAACGCCAGCTTCGTTTCGATCGCAGGCGCTCACGTAGATCTAAGGGCCCCGGGCGTGCCGGATAGGGCGCGCCTTCCCCTTCCCCCTTCCCTCCCTGTCGGGGGCGCCATGGATATCCGATTTGGCCCAGGCTTTCGTCAATGTCGTTTCACTGTAAAATCCCTGTGGCCAATGACACAGCCAAGCCTTGAAGGGCTAGGCAATTGCAAGGGCTTGCCGCAGGCCGGAATCCCCGGACGGGCGGAGGGCTAGCGGAGGGCGGCGAAGAGGCGGTCGTGGGCCTCGCGGGGCCCGAGGCCGGCGACGCGGAGCGTCTTCTTCGCCGACTTGCTGCCCCCCTCGAGCGTGACGGCGCCGGGCCCGACCCCCAGCACGAAGGCCAGGAAGGAGAGCACCTCCTCGTTCACCCGCGCCCCCTGCGACGACCTGCCCGGCAGCCGTCAGGCAAGAGGCTCGGGCGGGGGCGTGGGGGCGGACCCCGTGGCGAGGATGGTGACGGCCGTGTCGTTGATGGCGACCAGCTGCGTCCGCGGCGCCTCCGGCGTCACCTCCACGAACTGCGCGCGCGGCGGGCCGGCGGCTCCGAGGGGCGCCGGGTGGCGCCTCGGAGCGGCGGGCCCCCTCTCGCGCGCACCAGCCTGCACGCCGGCCCCGCCTTGCTGCTGCCGCCCGCTGCCCCCTCCTCGGCCTCCTTCTCCTTCTCCTTGTCTATGCACACCGGCACGTCGCCCTGCGCGCCGTGTCGTACCCGGGCGGGGCAGGGCGGGGCGGGGCGGGGCGGGGCGGGGGGTGGGTCGCCGCACGTGGTTCTGCTTGACCTTCAGGAAGGCGCTCGGGTTGTTCGTGAGGACCGACTCGCACATGTACACGTACTGGCGTACCCCCGTGAGGACGGGACGGGGGAGGAAGAGCGAGCAGAGTGCACCTTGGGGCTGCTCTCGAAGTCGCTGTTCTGGTACGCGATGACGCCTACGCCGGACGAGAGCGGCGCTAGTACCGCGCTACGCCTACGCCGGACGAGAGCCGGGGACGGGCGCAGGCGCACCTGCCGTGCTGGCCCCCGGCAGGCGCACCTGCCGACCTGCACGCCCGCCGAGCGCCCCGCCCCCGCCGCCCTGGGACTCCTCGCCTCGCCGCGGCAGCAAGCGCCGAGCCCAGGTAGAGCAGCGCGGAGAGGGAGAGGAAACAAGCGCGGTGGAGCAGCACGACGCGCCGCGGGTTCAGATGGAAGAGGAGCCGCCCGCCAGCCGCCGGCCGCCTCAGGGTCACGACAGCGCGCCGGCGGACTTCGTCCCGGATCGCAGCTGCGGCCGCGGCCGCGGCATTGTTGCGTTGGGCCGACACGGGCATCTCTGCGATCCGCCCGTCATCGTCTCTCGCAACGGGCAGGCGGGTCGGGCAGAAGAACAGCGCACGAGAAGCATGTCGGGCAGAAGAACAACGGGCAGGCGGGTCGGGCATGGCGGCTGCCGTCGCCCGGTGGCTCTGCGCACCGCCAGTCTCTCGCATCGAACCGCCAGCCTAACGCGGTAGCTGTAGAACCGTAGCCTTTCACCGACCGCGACCGCTTGCAGAGCTTGTTTCACGTACCCGGCCAGCAAAACATTTGAACCCGCTAGCCGCGCCTCCGCAAATCCCTAGGCGTCAGGGGCCACCAGCGCGTGATCGAGCACGCTAGTCTCCGAGCTTGCAGCGAGCAGCTTGTCCTCGTGCAAGGCCTGTCCGCGCGCCGACGCGCATTCCTAGCTTTCAGCATTCCAAGTGCGTTGACGTTGGATTCCGATTCTGTGATGATGCGCTTCTGAGCTCTGCGCTACTCATTCGGCGATTCCAGGCATCTCGGCGCGTCCTTGCGCATTTCGCATGTTTGGTGCTCTCTGGCCTTGAGGATTCAGTGCGTCTCGCGTCTGAAGTATATTCTTGTGCTTCTGTGTCTTACAACATGCAGCGATGGCGACGGCCGAGGTGCAGCTGGAATTCTGCGGTCTCACGGAATGGCCAACGAACGAGATCGCGCGGGCGGGGTTCGCCAAAGTCAGCGTTCTGAGGCTGTCCGGGAACAAGATTACAGCTCTGCCGCCGGAGATCGGGCAGCTCGCGAACCTGCGGGAGCTTTACGTGGACGAAAACCAGCTGGCGGCTCTCCCGCAAGAGATCGGGCAACTGGCGAACCTGGAAAAGCTAGACATCGGCCAAAACCGAGTGTCGGCTCTGCCTCGGGAGCTCGGGCAGCTGTCCTACCTACGATAAGCTGTCCTGCTACCTCGGGCAGCAGATGCACGGCAACCAGCTGACGACGCTGCCGCCAGAGATCGGACTGCTGGGGAACCTGGAATACCTATCAGCGTCTAAAAACCAGCTGACAGCGTTGCCGCCGGAGATCGGGCAGCTGGCAAAGCTTGTTTTTCTCATAGTGTCCAACAATCAGCTCACGGCGCTGGCGCCGGAGATCACACAGCTGACGAACCTGGGCACGCTGGACGTGAGCGCCAACCGGCTGTCAGCGCTGCCGCCGGAGGTCTGGCAACTGGCGAATCTGCGATGGCTGCTTGTGAACGGAAACCCTGTTGTGGACTTGTGGCCGGAGCCAGTCCGCCGCGCCGTCATCAACAACGATAAGAACGTGAGACCAGAAGTTCAATGCAAGGCCGTCGTTGCCCACTTCTCCTCTCGCGCCCTCTCGACCTCGACGTCCCAAGCCGCCTCCGGGGAATCCGCTTCGGTGCATAATGCGCCTCCGCCCCGCCCTACACCCATCCGTCCGTCTTTGACGGCAGGAGGTGCCAGGCCCAGGCTCACAGACAGGGCCCTCAGCCTCCCGCCGTCGACGTCGGTGGACCCTCGGCCTTGCCGGGGTACCACGTTCGCTTCCGCTTTCCCAGACCTCTTCCCTGACGCTTTTCGCAGTGGGGCGGCCGTGGATCAGCCAGGGCAGGCGGAGCTCAATGCGCCAGTGGCTGCACATGAGCAGCGTGAGGGGCAGCGCAGAGCGGATGCGCAGCGGCAGAGCGATGAGCTGGGGGCGCAGCTCGCAGCCTTGGAGCAGCGTGCGGCGGAGGCGCAGCGGCAGCGCGATGAGCTGGGGGCGCAGCTCGCAGCCTCCGAGCAGCGCGTGGCGGAGGTGCAGCGGCAGATCGAACACCTGCACGTGCAGGGAGCAGACTCTGAGCAGCGCGCGACAACTTTGAAGCGGCAGCTCGACCAGCTTCAAGCCCAGCTAGCAGCCGCCGAGCAGCGCGGGGCGGAGGCGCAGCGACAGCGTGTTCGGCTGCAGGCGCAGCTCGCAGCCTCCGAGCAGCGCGGGGCGGACGCAACGCGGCGGCTCGAGCAGCTTCAAGCGCAGCTAGCAAACTCGGAGGAGCGCAGGGCGCACACACAGCGGCAGCTTGATGAGGAGGAAGCGGCCTCCGAGGAGCTCGAGGAGCGGCTAGCGGCCTCTGAGCAGCGCGCTGCGGAGGCGCAGCGGCGGCTCGAGCAGCTTCGGGCGGCGCCGGGGCTCCTGGGCGAAGAGCACCTCCGTTCTCTCTCTGGCGAGCAGCTGCGGGCCCTCGCACGGCTCGCGAAGGAGATTCTGCGGACGACCTTCGAGTGCGGGATCTGCCTGGAGCTGCAGCCCCGTGAGGCGCGGCGGGCTCTGCAGCCGTGCGGCCACGTCGTTTGTGCCGCCTGCGCACCGCCCCTCCTCGCGGGGCGCGGCCTCTGCCCCTCCTGCCGCCGCGCCCTCACCGGCGTCTCCCCCGTTTTCGACTAGCTGGCTGTGCCCTGAACGGCTGCGTCCCCCTTTTCTGCCCATAGATGCTTTCGCTTCGTTCTGAACTTTCCTATTGTCTCTTTTGTTTTCGACAGAATTCTCGCCCTTTTCAATGATTGTGATTCCTGTGATATCTTTCAAGTCCCCTGTATATACGTAGAGCCTATTTCAACTTCTCACATCGCATTTCCTGTACAGCGCTTCTCGCAAAATGAACAGAACCCTCGCTCCATTTCAACCTTGTATTCGATTCGATTTAATTCGCCTCTCCTTTACACAACCAGGCTTTAAACCAGCTGCAGTATACGTACCAGAATACAGAGTACCAGAATTTGCAATTGATGCATTTGATCATGATTAGCTAACAGTGCCGGCGATTGCCAGCTCGCGGCTCCAGATGGCGTCATGACTTCAGGTAAACGGTCAAGCCGGGTAAACGTTGCATACACACGTGCACTGCGCTCCTTGAAGCTCACTCAGTGAAGTGACTTAAGCCGACTCTGGACCCAGCCTCTATATAGCTAGCTATATAGCTATGGTAGGGTCCAAGCTCCGTCACGGGGAATCGCCCGCGGCGGGGCCCTCCCCTTCCGCCTTCTTCTTCTTGTGCTTCTTGCGGCGCTTCTTCTTCTCGCCCCCCGCCCCCTCCTCCTCGCCCCCGGCGCCCGCCCCCTCCGCCCCCGCCGCGGGCGGCCGGGCGAGGGGGACGGCGTTGACCCCCGTGATCACCGGCTTCTTCTTCTTCTTGTTCTTCTTCTTGGGCTCCCCCGCCCCGTCCGCCGCTGCCTCCGCTTCCGCCGCCGCCTCCGCCGCCGGCGCCGGCGCCGGCGCCGATTGCGGCTTCAGGTGCTCGGGACGGTTGTCCCTCCTCCGGTTCTTCGCCTGCACGCAGACGCAAGGGGGTCAGGGGCATGGAAAGTGGGGGAGGGAGGGGGGGGTACACGCACCCGGGAGCGCGTCTTCGTCTTGCCCGACTTGGTCACCTTCCACGTCTGCGTACCCCCCTTCAGGGCCCGCCCCCCGCCCCGCTCCGCCCCGCCCGGCGCTGCGAGGCGCACCCGGACGCTCATGGTCACCGGCGGCGGCCTCGCCGCCCCGTCGCCCTCCTCCCCGCCCGCGTCGGCGCCCCCCGCCGCCTCCTCCACCTCCTCCGCCGCCTCGTCTGCCGCCGGATGCGGCCGCTTCTTCGCGGCTGGAGCCCCGGTCTTGGCCGCCGCCCCGGTCTTGGGCGCCTTCGCGGGCCGCCCCCCCGCGGCCCCCGGGGCCTCCGGGTCGGCCCCGTCGCCCCCCGCGGGGCCGACCCACTCGTCGTCGCTGCCGCCGCCCCACGCCGCCGCCGCCTGCTCCTCCAGCGACCCGCCCTTCTTCGGCTTCTTCGCCTTTCCGCCCGGCGGCGCCGGCGCTGGCGCGGGGGCGGGGGCGGGGGCTGGAGCCGCCCCCTCCTCCTCGGCCTCCTCATCCCCGGCCTCCCCCGGCGCCCCGGCGCCGCCCTTGCGCCGCCGCCGCTTCTTGCGCTGCGGCTGGCCGGCAATGATCTCGCTCAGGTCCGTCACGACCCGCTTCGCCTTCGCCCCGAACGCCTTCGCCCTGCTCTCCTCGTCCTCCCCGTCGTCCTTCGCCGCCGCCGCCGCCGTCTGCTTGCCGCCGCCTTTCCCGTGCTGCTTTGTACCCGCGGGGCCTGCCTTCGAGGCGCCCGCGCCGGGCGCGCTTCCAGGCCGTTCTGACGGCGGCCGCGCGGAGTCAGTGCCTCTACGCGCGGCCGCGCGAGCAAGACGTACGGGAGTTCTGCCCTGTTTCTGTCGCATCCTCAATCTTCTTGGCCTTGCCGCGGTCCAGCTGCTGGCGCAGCCCGCGATCGGCCGGCGTCGACCCGCCAGCGACCGCTTTGTGTGGCACGAACTTTGCCCCGAGACCCAACCTGCACGCATTGGGTTCAGATGCTGTGAAAGAGGTGCTCCGCGAAGGCGCGAGCGGCCGGAGTCCCCGCAGCTAGAGATCGGGGCCAGCGATCGCCGTCTGCCAAGCGAGCGCATGGCCGGCGGTGCGCGGGCGGGAGGGCCGGCGAGATCGCCGATTCGCTAGATCACGCGCACCGAGCTGGGCGGGGCTCGGCTTTCACGCCGAAGTCGACTGCTGCTGCTGCTGTGGGCTTCTTCGCGGGCGCCGTGCCTGAGGAGGCAGCCGGTTTTGCATCCTTGCTGGATACATCCTTCAGCCAGCTTTGCACGATGCTGAGGGCGTCCCCGGACGCGTAGACCGCCATCCCGAGCTGGCGCTGTATCCCCCCATCGACTTTCGCCGCAGTCTTTCGGAGCGCCTTCCCTCCAGCTGCCTGGCGCCTTAGCCCCTCAGAAGCGGAGCGATACCGATCACGCACGCGCCCAGCGGTCTGGATCGCACGCCGACCGCAGCAGCCGCACCGCCGACCACAGCAGCCGCCGCGTGCCGGGGGCGATGGCGGAACCAGACGCGATGGACATCGGCGAGGAGCGGGACGCGCCGGCGATGAAGCGCTGGGAGCAGGCGTATGAGCGGACGTGGGACGTGCTGGAGGAGGACGAGAGCGGGCAGCTGAAGTCGCTGGAGGTAGACGAGCAACGCGCGAAGAAGCGGAAGTGCGCGGCGTGCCAAAGAGGAGCGCTCGGCGCCGCTGAGCGCTGGGCAGGCTCGCGGAGGAGGTGCGGTCGGTGCGGCGCGGGATGATCCGCTTCCTGTACATCATCGTGGACCTGAGCCGCGCGGCGCGCGAGACGGACTTGAAGCCGTCGCGGGCGGCGCTGCTCTACGCGATCCTGCAGGCTTTCGTGCGCGAGTTCTTCGACCAGAACCCCATCTCGCAGCTCGGCATCATCGTCACGCGCGACGGCAAGGCCGAGAAGCTCGTCGAGCTGAGCGGTGCGCGGCTCCCGCCGCGCTGGGCCCGTCGGCGTCCGACAGGGGCGGGGCGGGGGCGGGTAGGCAACCCCAGGCAGCACCTGGCCGTGCTGAAGGAGAAGCCCGTCCCCTCTGGCGACGCGTCGTTGCAGAACGCGCTCGACCTCGCGCGATCGGGCCTCAGGTCCGTGCGGCAACGCCCCGCGGCGCGCTCGCTCGCCCCCCGCTGACGCCCGAGCCCCCCGCAGCTCCATCCCGACGTACGGGAACCGCGAGGTCCTGGTCCTCTTCAGCGCCATGAGCACCTGCGATCCGGTGCGAAGCCGTCAAGCTGCGCGGCGCGGCGCGCCCGCTCCGCGCGAGCCGGCGGGGCGGCAGGGCGACATCTACGTCTCGGTGGAGGCGGCGCGGAAGGAGAACGTGCGCTGCTCCGTCGTTCTGCTCTCCGCCGAGCTCCGCATCTGCCGCTACCTCACAGAGAAGACCGCCGGTGCGCGCGCGCGCCCCAGCCCCCCTCAGACACCGCTCCTAGAGACGCTCGTGGACTGCGGAAGCCTTACCCCCCGCCCTCCTCTCACCGGCGCCCTCTCTTCCGAATTACGCGCTTAGAACGCCGGCCGCCCGCTCGCCCGCCCGCCCGCCCGCGGCGCCCGCCCGCCCGCCGGCGCCCGGCCCTCCACTCACCGGCGGGCAGGGAGCTTCGGGGTGGCGCTCTCGTCGGAGCACCTGCGGGAGCTGGTCTTCCAGCACGCATCGCCCCCCGTCACCACCGCCGCCGTCAAGGTAGGGGCAGGGTGGGACGGGATGCGGGGCCTCCGCCCCGCCCCGGGCCCGCTCCCTCCCTCCCTCCTCCCGGGTTCCAACCGCCCCCCCGCCTCGTCGCGTCGCAGCCCGAAGCCTCCCTCATCCGCATGGGCTTCCCCCAGCGCCACGTCGACGACGCCCCCGCCCTCTGCGCCTGGTACCCCCGCGCAACTCCATCCCTCCCCCTCTCTCGCCCTCGTCTGAGGCAGAGCGGCAGCCACGGGGCGTTCCAGGTGAGCTCGTACCAGTGCCCGCGGTGCCGGGCGCGCCTCTGCGAGCTCCCCACCGACTGTCCCATCTGCCGCCTCACCCTCGTGCGCCGCCGCGGGTCCCCGTCAGCTTATCCCGCCTTCTCTTATCTTTCTCCTGGCAGGTCTCCTCGCCTCACCTCGCCCGCTCCTACCACCACCTCTTCCCCATCCCCACGTTCGTCGAGCTCCCCGCCGACCCAGCGCGGTACCCCCCCCCTCCTCTTCCCCTCCCTCCCTCCCACCCAAAGAGAAACGACGGGCGGCGCGCAGGGCGGCGGGGGCGTGCTTCGGGTGCTGCAAGCCACTCGAGGAGGGCCGCTCGATCCGTCTCCAGTGCCCCTCCTGCTCCGAGGCATCCCCGCCCCCGCCCCTACCCGGCGCACTTCTGTTCCTTACGCGCTCGCTGCACCCCCTCAGGTCTTCTGCATCGACTGCGACGCCTTCATCCACGACAGCCTCAACAACTGCCCGGGCTGCGAGTGCCTGCCGCCCTCCCGCCGCTCCCAGCAGGTCCGCCCCGCCCACGCCCCCGCCCTTTCCAAGTCTACGTCGTCGACGCTTACTGTGCAGTCGCAGGCGCCCGCCGACGGGCCCGGGCCGCGCTCCAGTACCCCGCAGCCGCCCGAATAGCGCTCGAGCTCGGCCCCCTCCGTTTGAATCTGAATCTTTTATCGCGTATCGCGTATCTCACTTGCTAGCTGGGGTCCTAAGAGAAGGAGGGGACGTCCACCTCATGATCACTCCTGCGTCGCCGACGCTCACTGCGCGGGCACAGGCGCCCGCCGACGGGCCCGGGCCGCGCTCTAGTACTCCGCAGCCGCCCGAGTAGCGCTCGAGCTCGGCCCCCTCCGCCTGAATCCGAATCTATTATCGCGTATACGTATCTGACTTGCTAGCTAGCTGGGGTCCTAAGAGAAGGAGGGGACGTCCACCTCACTCCCGAGTGGGCCACTCGATGCTCGCCGCCTCGCCGACGGCGGCGCAGGCGGCGGCGACGGCCGCGCCGCCGCCCTCCGCGAGCAGATCGTACTCGCCGCCCGCCTCCAGCCTAGCCGCGGCCTGGCCTACGAGCCCCGCCGCCTCTGCCCCTGCACGCCGCGGATCAAATTGCATCGAATTGCGAGCTTGAAGAGGAGCGGACCGGGGCAGAGGAGGAGGGCGCGCTGGCAGAGGTCCAGGAGGCGAAGGGCGGCCCCCGCGCGCTCTCCCGCCCGGAACACGAACCGCAACTCGTCCAGCGCCTAAGAGAGGGACGGGGAGTACGTGAGCAGCGGAAGGGGCCGGCGCGGGGCGGGGCGGGCTACAGCTCACCTCGCGGGGTACAGGGGAAGGGAGGGCACCGAGGGCGCCGCCGGGCCGGGCGGGGAGTATGACAAGGTCGGGCCGCACCGTGAGCCCGTCGCAGCTCCGCTCCACCTGCGAGGCCGCCGGCGCCGTCAGCTCAGCGCCGTCCCGGTCCAAGGCATTCAAAGGCTAAGCTGGCGAGCGCGCCTGGGTGCCGAGGGCGGCGGCGATGCGCTCCTCGTACCCCCCGAGGTCCCCCTCGGCGAGCGAGTCCGGGGGCGGGAGCAGGGCGTCCTCCGGGAGGGAGAGGGGCGCGAGGGCCGCCCGCACGGGGCCCGCCCCCGCGCCGAAGTCGGCGAAGAAGAGGACGGAGTCGCCCAGGAGCGCCTCCAGCGCCGCCGGATCCCGCGGGAGAAGCGAGGCGAGCGCCTCGTCGTCGCTCAGGCCCAGCACCGCGAAGCCGCTGCCGGCGCGTCAGATGGGCGCGGCGCGGATTGCGAAGTTAGGGGGCGCACCGGGCGGTCTGTCCGGCCTCGACGGCCGCCTGCACGGCCTCGCGGAACGCCTCCGCGGCCGCTCGCTGCTCCGGGAAGGCCCGCCGACGGATGCAGACCGACCCGGACTGGACGCGGGCCGCAATTGCGTCCGCGTCGAAGGAGGCGCGAACTGGGAGCGGCTCTGGGCGCTCCGAGACGAATGTGCGCGCGGGGCGCAGCGCCCGAGCTCCAATCTCATGCCCGAGGGGCGGCCGCTAGCGCTCGCTAGCGAGCGTCGCTAGCGCTGCCGACCTGGGCGGTCGCTCGCATCGCCGCTCAGAAGCTGTACCCGCGTCGTATAAGCTGTGAAGCGGGGTGGCGTACGCAGCGGCCGGAGTGGACATTATGGCAGGGCGCGGCTCGTGTCCCTAAGCAGGCAGCGCTTTCTGTTCAAGCTAAATGGCTCCGTTGGATCGTTCTCGGTCCCAAGAGATCGCCAGCTGGTGAAGATGGGCTGTCTTGCCGGGTACAGTTCCAGACCGGCCACCCAACGACATCGCAGCTCTCCAGAGCAGTCTAGCAGTCTAGCACGTGGAGAAGCAGCCGCGAAAAGCACTCCAATCCCGGGCGGGTGTCGGAAGAGATCGCAGCGCGAGAGCGCGAAGCACCTCGCCCAGCTGAACGCGCATTAGCCAGTGCGACGTCAGCTTGAGGCGCCATGTCCGAGAACCGTGCGTCGATCCGCCCTCGCGCTCCCCGGCCGCCGCACATTGACCGCGCTTCGCGTACATCCAGGCGACTACGAGGAGGAGAAGCGCCTGGCGGCGCTCGAAGATGCGAAAAAGAGGACGACGACGACGCTGCAGTCCAAAGAGCACGACGAGCTCGGCCTCGAGGTGCGCGAAGGCCCCGCCGGCCCCGCCCCACACACCGCCGGCGTAACCCTCCCATGCTTTCTGCCAGGTGTACTACTGCAGGTTCGAGCTCTTCGCAGTTAGCTACGCGCCCCGCTGGGCGTCCCGCGCTCCCGCCTCCCTCCGGCTTGATCCGCGCCGCGCAGGGCCTGCGGGACCTACGCGCTCGTCCTCGGTGCGAAGCGCCCCTTCGCCTGCGCGTGCCGTCCGCGGGACGCGAGCGGTGCGCGCAGCGACGCAGATCCACAAGCTGCCGCGGCGGCGGACGGACGGGAGCTACGTGGTGGAGGTGCAGGCGCACGGGTGCCGCCTCTCGCTGGAGAAGGGCAAGGTGGTGGCCGTCAAGCGGGACGCGGGCGTCGAGAAGCAGTACCGCTTCCAGTGCTCCTCCTGCGACCTCGTCATCGCGTACCAGAACAGCGACTTCGAGAGCAGCCCCAAAGTGCGCTCTGCTCGCCCTTCCTCCCCCGCCCCCATCTTACCGGGGGTACGCCAGTACGTGTACGTGTGCGAGTCGGCCCTCACGAACAACCCGAGCGCCTTCCTGAAGGTCAAGCAGCACCACGTGCGGCGTACCCCCCGCCCCGCCCCGCCCCGCCCCGCCGGGGTACGACGCGGCGCGCAGGGCGACGTGCCGGCGTGCATAGACAAGGACAAGGAGAAGGAGTCCGAGGAGGGGGCAGCGGGCGGCAGCAGCAAGGCGGGGCCGGCGTGCAGGCTGGTGCGCGCGAGAGAGGGCCCGCCACCCCGAGGCTCCACACGCGTACCCCCTCCGAGCCACCCCGCCCGCCGCGCGCGCAGTTCGTGGAGGTGACGCCGGAGGCGCCGCGGACGCAGCTGGTCGCCATCAACGACACGGCCGTCACCATCCTCGCCACGGGGTCCGCCCCCGCGCCCCCGCCCGAGCCTCTTGCCTGACGGCTGCCGGGCAGGTCGTCGCAGGGGGCGCGGGTGAACGAGGAGGTGCTCTCCTTCCTGGCCTTCGTGCTGGGGGTCGGGCCCGGGGCCGTCACGCTCGAGGGCGGCAGCAAGTCGGCGAAGAAGACGCTCCGCGTCGCCGGCCTCGGGCCCCGCGAGGCCCACGACCGCCTCTTCGCCGCCCTCCGCTAGCCCTCCGCACGTCGCGTCCCGGCCTGCGGCAAGCCCTTGCCTAGCCCTTGGCTGTGTCATTCTACAGTGCACATGGAACGCAATTCACGAAAGCCTGGACCAAATCTCGCTCGACTGCGGGGAGTTGGATGCGCCCCTGGCGGAGAGGGAGGGGGGACGCGCGGACGGGGCTGGCATCGATATCGATATCGGCTCGGCCCGGGAACAACATCGATATCGCTTGGGCCGCGTGTACCCCGGGGGGCCCGGTCCGGGCTGGCGGGTCAGTGGCGGCCCGGACCGGGTACACGCGTACGCGGCAGCTGCGGTGTATCATCAGCAAGCTGCAAGCTCGAGCTCACAGCTCTCACGTGCACCAGCTTCAGAATGATCGCAGCTAACAGCAGCCATATGCATATGCATGGAGAGCCTCATTGGTCGATTGAACAAGGCCGAGCAGTTGCACTCGAGCAAAAATGCAGCTAATGTCGACAGCCGCCACTGGGGCAGAGTGTGATGCGTAGTGCGCGGAGCCGGCCCCAGAGATGCGGCCGCGGTTGCGGGGCGATCGTCGGCATAGTGGACATTCTGGACGCCTCGTCTGAGTCATTTAATATAATTCCTTCAAGGGCTTCGCAGCTTGAGCCGCTGGATGCATATGTCGAGCGCGTGCAAGCTAGGCCGGGCAGAGGCCCGGCCGCCGCAGCCGCCGTCGCGCCTTCGCGGCCGCGGCGGCAACCCACAAGGAACGCCGACGGCACCGTCGCGCCGTCGCGGCCGCCCGGCCGCCGATGTCGGGGGGTACGCGCGAGTCAGCAAGAGCGGCGCCGGCTTGGCTCCGAACGAGCTGCGGGCTCAGCAAGCAGTCAGCTGGCATCCTCTTCGCATTTCCCAGCACAAGCGCACGCGTACGGCTCGGAAGCTCGACGACAGCTTGCCTGAGGTACGTTCGCCGCCGCCGCTTCTCATGCCGCGCCGAGAGCCCATGTACCTCATCTTTAGACCGCGGAACCTGAGAAAAGCGCGGCGAGGTGGCTCTCTGATCGCTCGCTTTCTAGAATACGGCGTTTTCCGCGCGCGTCACTCTTGAGCTTAAACTTTCGCGGCCAATCTTTAACTCCAACTTACGTTCCAAGCGCAAGAACTCATCAAGATCCCGCTTTGCAGACGTTGGCGTCGCTGCTAGGCCCGCGTGTGCCGCGTTCGAAAATTGATCGATTTTCAACCCGGAGTCAACGGCTTGCTGAGCCGAGGAGTAAGAGCATTCGGCCACGCGCCTCTACGCTCCGATGCCGGTGAAGAATTTCCGGTCTCTGTTTGGCCGGCGCTCACTGCGAGGCTCGCTGGTAGTTCCGAGTTCGAGCAGCTGAGGGAACGTCTACGCCATGTGAGCTGGAAGAATACGGCGATCGTTAGCGCAATTGCCGGAATCATGGGGTATCTTTCAAGCAGATATTTTGGGACCCTCATCCCCGGCCTCGTGCGTGATCCCTCCGAGGCTCTTCCCCGGCCGCGGAGCTCATCATCCCTCTTGACTCGACGCTGTTCACGACGTCGACTTTCGTGCAGATTGCGACGGAAATGATGTTGGCGGTTCTTCATCTTCAGCATCGGTGGCAGCGCCGGGCTCGGAATGCACAACAAGAAGTACGAGACACATCCATTTCTCCTCGGCTCGAGCCTGTTTGCGCTTTCTCAAAGCTAACCAGGCGGCCGGCCAGCTGCAGGATGTTCCGCCTGCGACCAAGAGCGGCCTTAGTTCGCTGAAGGAACGTCTGCGCCGTGTGAGCTGGAAGAATGTGGCCACCATGACGTACCTTTCTTGTACAAATTTACACACACCCATTTACGGCCTCGTGCGTGATCCCTCTTCCCCGGAGCTAAATATTTGTTGACTTGCCGCTGTCCACGACGTCGACGTTCATGCAGATTGCATCGGGAATGATGTTGGCGGGTCTTGAGATTTGGCATCGGTGGCAGCGCCGGGCTCGGAACGCACAGCAAGAAGTACGAGACGCATCCATTTTTCCTCGGCTCGAGCCTGTTTGCGCTTTCTCAGGGCTAACCGCCTGCGGCTTTGGGCGGCCAGGATGTTTCGCCTCCAAACGAAGCGACCAGGCTGAATGTGGCCGTCCTGAGCGCTGTTGGTGGAATCACGACGTATCTTTCTTGCGTACTTCTAGGCACCCCCACCTACGGCTTCGTGCGTGATCCCTCTTCCCCCGAGCTCACGTTCACCACGTCGACGTTAATGCAGGTTGCAACGGAAGTGGTATTCGTGGGTCTTGAGATTCATCAACGGTGGAAGCGCTGGGCTCGAAAAGCACCACGAGAAGTGCGAGAAGCATTCATTTAATTTTTCCACTGCAACGTGTTCTCACGCGCCCGTCCAGGCACTTCCTCCGAAGGGGGCTGGTGGTCCACCCGGTGCTGCAGCGGCGGATGGCGCGCCAGCAGCTCCCGAAGGTGTCGAGGCGAGGCCCGAGACCCCGTCCGCCGCCGGGGAGCTGCGGTTGGAGGGGCCTGGAGGCCCTCCGGACGCCCAGCTTGACCGGCTACAGGCGCGGCATGCAGCCTCCGAGCGGCGCGGGGCAAACGCGCAGCGGCGCCTTGATGACGGCGAGAAGTGTCAGGCCCAGGCTCACAGGCAGGGCCCTGAGCCTCCCGCCGTCGCCGTCGGTGGACCCTCGGCCTTGCCGGGGTACAACGTTCGCTTCCGCTTTGCCAGACGTCTGCCCTGACTTCGTCGTTTTTCGCAGTGGGGCGGCCATGGGTCATCTAAGGCAGGCGGAGCTCAATGCGCCAGCGGCTGGACAGGAGCACTGGCGGCTCGAAAGCGCTGCGGACCTCCGGCGGCGGCTTGACGGGATGCATGCATATGTAAGTCTATTATTATAGACGGGAATTGACTTCGACTTAGACGGGATAAACGTGGACACATTTCGACGAGCTGCTGCCTACGCTATAGAGGCGGTCCTATGCTAGCCCCCCTTCGTCTATCTCGTCTATCCGCGCTTATATTAGTACCCCTCTAAAATAATAGCCTAACATTAGCTGGGCAGTAGCTCAGCAGTGCGTTCCGGATGTGGCTAAGCAGTGCGCCGCGGATGTGCAGTTGCAGCGTGATCAGCTTGAGGTGCAGCTCGCAGCCTCGAGCTCGGAGCTTCGCGCGATAATTGCGAAGCAGCAGCTCGAGGAGCTGAAGGCGCAGCTAGCACACTCCAAGGAGCGCGTGGCGGACATGCAGCGGCAGCTCGAGCAGCTTCAAGCGGAGCTAGCAGACTCCGAGGAGCGCAGGGCGCACACACAGCTGCAACTTGATGAGGAGGAAGCAGCCTCCGAGGAGCTCGAGGAGCGGCTTGCAGCCTCGGAACAGCGCGCGGCGGAGGCTCAGCGGCGGCTCGAGCAGCTGGGGGCGGCCTGGGAGCAGCTCGCGGCGGACGCGCTGCGGAAGCTCCAGCAGCTGCGGGTGGCGCCGGGGCGCCTGGACGAGGCGCACCTCCGAGCCCTCTCGGACGAGCAGCTGCACGAGAACGCGGCCCGCCTCCGAGCCGCCCTGCACCTCGCGGAGGTGGTGATCCCGTAGATGACCCAGATCTTTTAATTCGAGTGCGGGATCTGCTTGGAGCGGCGGCCCCGCGAGGCGCGGCGGGCGCTGCAGCCGTGCGGCCACGTCGTGTGCGCCGCCTGCGCGCCGCCGCTCCTCGCGGGGCGCGGCCTCTGCCCGTCCTGCCGCCGCGCCCTCACTGGCGTTTCCCCCGTTTTCGACTAGCGGGCTGTACATGTGCCCCGAACGGCTGCGTCCCCCTTTTCGGCTGCGTAGCGCTAGCCTTGCATGACGAGCTAGCTAGCGCTATCCTTTCTCCCCCGTCTCAAAACCCGTAGTCTGAATGGCTGAATGAAGAGCTGAAGAGCTAACAGGTCGCTCGCTACTAGAGTTGCTATATATATATATATATATAGCTAGCTTATATGTAGTTAAGGGCCGCACACCCGCGCCGCGGCGGCGCCGCGGGAGCGCACGTGCACGCCCACAGGCCTAGGGCCCGCGCTCCACCCGGCCGGGCTGTACAAGCTGCAACAAGCGCGAGGCCGTGCCATTCGCTACACGGATCGGATACACCATGATAGGGATCCAAGAAAGCTAGCGCTTGGGCCCGGGGCCAAATCCAAACTCGATGCGCGTGCGGATTGACTTGCACGCGTCGCCCACGGCGTAGGGGGTCAGCGAGCTCGAGAGGCCGCAGGGAGCTATGAATGTGCCCGCGTGGAGCGCAGCCGGGCCTTGAGAGCTCGATCGGGCGCGGTCCTGCGCACTCCACGGGGCGAACTCTGAACGCTGGTGCCATCTCACGCGCCGGCGCAACCGGCGGCCGAGGCCGAGGCCAAGGATTCGGTCCATGGGGAGCGGGCGCCGCGCGGGTCGAGGGCCGAGTGGGATCAGTGCCAGGCTGATAATGAGGGGCCGTGCAAGAGAAGCTGCGGTCGCCGGAGATCACCTGAAAGTCCCGAGCCGCTGGAGGACCTGAGGCGAACATTGAGGGAAGGGGTACCGGCGACGGAAAGGGAGGGTACAGCACCTTGTTGTACTCGGCGAGCAGCGGGCTGCGGCGGATCGCATCGAACAGGCGGCCAGCGCCGCGCACCCTGCGGCCCGGTGAGCATAAGAAGGGCGGGGGCGGGGGTAGGGGTAGGGGTAGGGCGGGGGTACCAGTCTCGCTCGGAGAGGGGCCGGGCGAAGGAGGGCGGGGCCCGGAAGGCGGGGCCCTCGGGGCCAGGGGCGGGCGGGGGATCCCGGGCGGCGGCGCCCCGGGCCGCGTGCGCCGCGAGGATCGAATCGCGGAGCTCCTCCATCAGCTCGCGGCAGCTGCGGCGGTACCCCTGCCACGGGGCCGGCTGGACCGGGCCCGAGCCCGGGTACGCCTCGGGGGCCCCCTGCAGGTTCGCTTCGTCCCACGGGAGGAAGAAGCACTGCACGTGGCGCCCGTCGCCGCAGCCGTCGCCGCGGCCGTCGGAGCCGTCGCCGCGGCCGTCGCCGGCCTTGAAGCCCTCGCTCCCGTCCCCGCAGAGCGGGCGGATCCCCGCGCCTGCCGACGGGCCCGCTAAGGGCGCCGCCCCAAGGAAGAGGGCGCGAAACGGCGTACCCGGGCGGCGGAAGGGGGAGGCGGCGAAGAAGGCGTCGAGGGCGGCGCAGGCGGCGCGGGCGGCGGGGCCCTCGAACGAGTCGTCGGGCAGCTTGTTGAAGACGAAGACTGGCGGGGAAGCGGGGGAGGGGGGGGTAAGGGCAGGGAAAGGGGGGGAAGAAACGGGGGCGTGGGGTACGGGATCGCACGAACCGACGTCGGCGAGGTACTCGGACTCCAGCGGGGCGCTTGGCGGGGCGGGCGAGGCGGCGGGGCCGGCCGCCGGGGGTGTGTACCCGTCCGCCGAGGAGGGGTTTGCGCCGACGCCGGCCGCCGGGAGGGGGAGCGACGGGTCCGGGATGCGGTGCTTCAGCGTCTCCGCGCACGCCCGCACGGCCTGCGCGCTCAGGTCAGATCAGATCAAATCATATCAGATCAGATCTGAGCGCGCCCGCCAGAGCTCGAGGTCGGCGAGGGAGTCGGAGACGACGAGGACGACGTGGCAGGCGGAAAGGAGGAAGAGGAGCTGCTGGATGGCCTGCAGCTCGATCCAGTTCTCGGGGCCCTGGCAGTCCGCGGGGACCGAGCCGGGGCCGCCGGAGCCTCCTCCGGGGCCGCCGGAGCCTCCTCCGCCTTGGCTCTGGCCCTGGCCCTGGCCTCCGCCGCCGTCGCCGCGGAGCAGGAGCTCGCAGAGGGCCGGGGCGCTCCAGAGTGGCTGCGTGTCGAGCAGGAGGAGGCCCTCGGGGCTCACGTGCAGGTCCACGCCGACCGTCTCCGGCCGCAGGTCGTAGACGGCCTCGGCCGAGGTCCCCACGGGGAATGGGCCCGACGCCCGCCCCGCCGCGCTCCACTGCTGCTCGCCGGACGGCGTCAGCTTCAGACGGGGGAGGAAGCGAAGGGGGGTACGGCGCGCCGGCGTGGCCCCGAAGAGCTCGTTCGCGATGCGGCTCTTCCCGACGCCCTGGCGCCCGACGATGCCGACGACGGTGAAGTCCGTGCCCTCGCCCAGGCCCTGGGGCGCGCACCGCGTATGAGAATGGGCGACCGGAGCGGGCGGGGGCGGGCCCGGGGCGCGGGCGGGGGCGCGGGCGGGCCGGCGCACCCGCATGGCGCTCTCAGCGAGGCACTCAAAGTGCTCGTTGACGAACTTGCGCGGCGGCTCGGCCCACGCTGGGCCCGTCGCTGCCGCCGTCGCAGTGGCCGCCTGCGGATGCGGCTGCTGCGTCTGCTGCTGGGACTGCTGCAGAGCCGCCGCCGCCGCCGCCGCTCCGGCCGCGCGCGCCGCGTCCCCGCTCGGCGCTTGCAGGATCTTCAGCGTTCCGTGGGCGGGGCCGGGCGGCGTCGCCGGCGGCTCCCTCTCCTCGTTCGCGCCGCTCGGCGACAGCCGCGGGCTGCGCTCAGCGACGCGCTGGAAGAGGGGCGAGGTGCCCTGCCGCGCCGCGCCGCCCTGGAAGCGCGCCGGCGTGGGCGAGAGCGACGGGTCGGCGGGCTGGCCCTGCGGCGGACGCGAAAGCAGGATGCGCCGCGGCTGCATGGGCTGTTGCTGCGCCCCTTGCGGCTGCTGCGCATTCGATGCATCGTCGCCGTTCGTGTCCTGCGCGGCATCGATCAGCCGGACGCCGCGCCGGGCGCACGTGATGAACGCACCGCCGGTTCATATCCGCCGGAGCCGTCGTATCCCGTGTAGCCTCCACCGCCCCGGCCGCGTCCTCGGCCTCGGGGCCCGCCAAATCCCCGGCCACGCGGGTGCGGATACATCGCTTTTATCTCCTCTCGATCATCTCATCGGAAGCGCATCGTGCGATCGCTGTGTGGAAGAAGGCCGAGGCACTCGGGGGGATACCGCGTCTTCGCCAACGAAACTCGGCCCGGCGGTTAGCCCGCTGACGGCCTCGGCTCCTCTCGCTCTGTTCGTGGCATCGTAGCTAGCTACTGCAGGTTCGTCCCAACGATGCGCCGGGTGGTCGGCCTGGACCCGCGCTCAGCGGTTCGTGCCGCTCCCTTCTTTCGCGCTCTCTCGTAGCTAGACGCCTCTGACTCTTCCCAGGACAATCCGGCGAGGCCCTCCAGCACGCCGCCGGCACTGCAGGACTCTCGGGAAACCGCAAGCCGGCCAGCCTCAGCACTCCCTCAGCATCAGATCTCCTCTCTGCGCAGTACTGGATCAATCGATGTCCTTCTGGAGACCCCGTCCTCACGCCTCGGGTTTTCGGATCCGCAGCACCAGCTTCAGGTCCAGCTGCCGACGCCCAGCGCAACGCCGGCGAGCACGGCGCACACGATAGAGCTGCACCCCGTCAGCGAGACGCCGAACAACAACCCGTACGCCCACCCGCGGGCGCGTTCGCTGCCACGCCGACTGCTGACGCGGCGCTCGCTCCGCCGCCAGTCATCGCGTGGCGGCGGACTCTTTCGGGCGGTACGGCGAGCATGACTCCTTCGGTGTCGCTCTCGTGCGCCCCCCCCTCGAGCGCCGGGCCGCCCGCGCGGATGCCAACGGCACGGGGCGGTCCGGGCGCGCAGGTCCTGCAGACGGAGGAGCAGAAGGCCCTGTACGGGGACCTCGTCATGCTCCTTCTGTCCGCGCTGGCGAAGGAGAAGCTCATCGTGAGCCTCGAGCGGCTGCTGCGCGAGGGCGGCGTCTCCTCGGTGCGGACCCGCCCGCCCGCCCGGCCGCCGCGCCTTCTCCTTCCTTTTGCCGACGCCCGCGGCGCCGCAGTCGCGATCCTCCACGTCGATGCCGCCGCCGCAGGACGTCCTCTCGCCGCGCAGCCGCAGCCGCTCCTTTTCCTCGCTGCAGGACCTGCGGGCCGAGGGGGGCGGCGACGGGACGCCGGCCGGGTTGGAGCTTGCGCATGCGGCGCAGCAGCAGCAGCAGCAGGAGGCCGGGAAGGGGAAGAGCCGCTCCGTGCGGCCGCGCCTCATGTTCCCGTACGTGGGGGACGGCGTGCTCCAGGCGAGGGACGCCGAGGCGGCGGCGCGGGGCGGCCAGGCGCGGGACGACGGCCGGCCCTTCGCGTCCATCTTCGCCGACTCTCCGAAGCGGCACTCGGGCGGCATGGCGCCGCCGCCGCCGCCGCCGGTGCCGTCGGGGCGCGAGCGGCAAGGGACCCCCGGGACGCACCGCTCGCTGGCGGCGGCGCAGCAGGCGGCGGCCAAGCCGGCGAGCGGCCTGGAGCGCGCCATCGAGAGCATCATGACCTGCGGCGGCTCCTCCGAGGATCGGCGCGAGCGCGCGAGCGACGCGCACCGGCCGAAGCCGCGCGCCTCGTCGAGCTCGGCCCGCGGGCTGGGCCCCCGCTCCTCCTTCGAGGGCCTGGCCGATGACTACGTCCGCAGCAAGTTCGGCCCCGCCGGCCTGCCCCGACACGCCGCCCAGGAGACCCTCATGCAGGAGGCGCGCTCGCCCGAGCGAGCGCCGCTCGCCCATGGCTCACGACCTGACGCCCCGGCAGGTTGCGGCGCTGCGGGCGGAGCAGACGAACGACCTGAACAAGATCATCGAGAAGTTCGCGGGCGCGCACTACGAGCGGCAGCGGGCCGAGGAGGCGCTGCGGGGCGCCCACGGCGACTCCTGGGGCTTCGCCGGCGCCCTCCGCGAGATCCAGGAGGCCGTCCGCCGCCTCCGCGACGAGAAGGGACACGTGCGCCCGTGCCCGTACCCCCCGCGCTCCTTCCCCCCCCCCTCCCAACTCACCCCCTCGGCAGCTCGTGACGCTGCTGGTGGACCTCAGCCTCACGGTTCAGATGATGATGACCCGGTTCGGCGAGGTGCGAACGAAGCGAACGGAGCCCACCCGTACCCGTCCCGCTGCTCTAAGCGGGGCGCGCGCAGGACCTTGGGGTACGAACGAGGCAGGTCCGGGACTACAACCGCACCCGCACCATCATGATGACCGTGCGTACCCCGGCCCCTCCCCTCCACCCGCCACCTCCCCGCTGAGGGCGGGCCGCCCTCGCTCGGGCAGATGCGGGAGCGGCTGGCGAACAAGCGGGCGCAGCTCTCGCTGCAGGGCGCCTTCTCCGCATGGCGCGGCTACTGCGCCGCCTCGCGCGAGCGTGCGAACGAAGCGATCGACGCCGCCGTACCCCTCCTCAGCTGACGTACGGGCAGGGGAGGAGGGCGGGCTGCGGGCGGGGGCGCTGCGCGCCTACGAGGAGTTCCCGGCGCTCCTCTCGGCGTTCCGGACCTTCCGCGCGGCCGCCAGCGCCGCGACCGGCGGGATCGACGACGACGAGGACGAGGCGGGGGGGGGGGCGCACGCGGACGGGGACGGGGACGCAGACTTCGCGCGGGTTCGAATCCGAGCGGGCGCCCTTCTCCAGCTCGGCTGAGCCTCGCCGCAGCTGCAGGCGGTGCGGGCGCAGGTGCAGAGCCTCAACAACCGCCTCGACGGGCAGCGCTGGCGCCACGCCACCCGAATGTGCGCGAGCGGGCGGGCCCCGCCATCCATCCATCCCTCATCCTGCCGCCCGAGGCCCAAGCCTCTCTATTGCATAAAAAGCCTATCAAAGTTATAGACT
Source organism: Cyanophora paradoxa (assembly GCA_004431415.1). Lineage (NCBI taxonomy): Eukaryota > Glaucocystophyceae > Cyanophorales > Cyanophoraceae > Cyanophora > Cyanophora paradoxa. The sequence continues at coordinate 64,127 of QPMI01000609.1, read as the reverse complement.
TTAACTGGGACTTCAACTAGACTCCCCCTGTTCTTCTTCTTCTTACTGTTCTGTCTTAGGGTGAACGCGCTGATGCTGCGGTACGCGCGGGCGCGGCTGGCGCTCCTCTTCGCCGCGTGGCGCGCCTTCGCGGGCCGCCGCCGGGACCTCCGCCGCCGGGGCGAGGCCGCCACGCGGCGCTTCGAGAAGGCGGAGGCGGGGCGGGCGTTCGGGGCGTGGCGGGAGGAGGCGACGGCGGCGCGGAAGGCGCGGGCGGAGGACTGGTCGGAGAAGGAGCTGATGCGGCGCCAGGTCCGGCATGTCTGCGAGATCTAATCTAGATCTACGATCTTATTCTTTGGTGCGGCGGCGGCAGGAGACGATGCGGGGCCTGGAGATCGCGCTGGCGGGGGAGAAGGGCCGCCGCGAGCACGCCGAGGCGGCCCTGTCGGACGCAGAGCTCCGCATCCAGGAGGTTCGCCCGCTCGCTTGCCGCCCGGGACGGTTATTAGAGGTGATGAACAGCACCGAGTGCGAGCAAAGCAGCCTAGACTTGTGTGTCGGGCGCAGCCCAGCCTCGGCTCTACCGCCACACCTAAGCCACCTTAGACCATCTCTCCGATGTGTTTCTAGAGATGATAAAGAGCACCGAGTGCAAGCAAAGCCTAGACACGCGTGCCTTGCACAGCTCCTTGGACCATCTCTCCGATCTATTTTTAGAGCTGACTTGGCTTTGGCGGGCAGCTGGAGCGGGACGCGGGGGAGCGGCTGGGGCGGCTCGAGCGGGAGGCGGCGGGGCGGGAGGCCGAGCTGAGCGCGGAGGGCGAGCGGGCGGCGCGGCTGCTGGCGGCGCAGCGGGCGAGGCAGCAGCAGGCAGGGCTTCGGGCCCTCGAGGGGGCGCTGTCCCGCTGGGCACGGGGCCCCCTCCGCGCCTCGTTCGTCGCCTGGCGCGAGCACGCCGCAGAGGCGACCCGCCGAAAGGTGCGTCCGTCCGTCGGAGGGGAATGAGAGGAGAAATCCTGAGGGACCCGAGCAGGTCGTGGCGCGGAAGTGCGTGGAGCGGATGCGGCAGCGGACGCTGAGCGGGGCCTTCGACGCGTGGCAGCGGCTCGTGGCGGCGGCGCGCGCCGACAAGGAGAACGACTCGCTGCGGGGCAACCTGCAGGAGGCGCTGAACGGCCTGGCCGAGGCCCGGAACCGGCTCGCGGAGCTGGAGGCGGAGCTGAAGGCGGAGCGGCAGACGCGGTCCATGCTGGAGCGGGAGCTGGAGGCGGCCGGCGTGCGCCTCGAGGAGGTCGTGCGGCGCCGCGAGGCGGACGAGGAGCAGCGGAAGCAGCGGCTCGTGGAGCGGGTCGTCGCCTCGTGGCGGCAGCGCGGCCTCTCCTCCGCCTTCCGCGCCTGGCGCGAGCACGCCGGCGAGGCGGCCCGCCTCAAGCAGGCGAGCGAGTAGAGCCCTCACCCTCACTTCTGCTTGAGCTGACCGGCCGCCTCTGCCTTCGGATCCAGGTGGGGCGCCGGGCGGTGGCGCGCCTGCGGACGGGCCTCGCGGCGGCGGCCTTCGAGGGGTGGCGCGAGGCGCTGGCGGAGCGGCGCGCCGAGCGCCGCGCCGACGAGGAGTCCCGCCTCCGCCGCGTGCGCCCTAAGAACGATGGCGAAACAGTACTTAAAGAAGCTAACTTCTCTAGTTTATCTCAAACTAATAAGCGTTTGAGGAAGATTGCTTAAAGGAGCTAACTTCCCTGGTTTACCTCGATAATTTGAGGACTCTTAAGCGAAAACCCTCTGACTGAACGCTTCTTCCCAACATTTCCTCAACATTTCCGCACGCAGGCGCTGGACGCGGCGGCGGCGCAGGCGTCGGACCTGGAGCGGTGGCGGGCCTCGTCCGAGGGCCTCGCCGCCCGCTGCGAGCGGCTGGAGGCCGAGCGCGCGCGCCTGCGCGAGGCGGCGGCGCGGCGCGCCCTCGCCCGCTGGCAGCGCGGCGGCCTCTCCACCGCGTGGAACGCGTGGCGCCAGTTCGCGGCCGAGGGCCGTGCCCGCCGCGCCACGCTCCGCCGCGCCGTCGCGCGGCTCCAGAAGGGGTCCCTCTCCGTCGCCTTCGACGGGTGGCGCGACGCCCTGGCCCGGCAGCGCGAGGAGAAGGGCCGCCGCGAGCTCGAGGAGATCCGCGCCGAGGCCGCCGCCCGCGCTGCCGTGCGTTTTAAAGGACTTCACTTTTAAGGTCGGGATTCACGGCCCCGGCAGGAGCTGGAGCGGGTGCGGGGCCTCGCGGCGGGCCTTGAGGACGTCCTTCAGCGGCAGAAGGCCTTCGCGGAGCAGCGCAAGGCCGAGGCGGTCGCCCGCATCCTCGCCCGCTGGCAGCAGGAGAGCATCGTACCCTTCTGGTCCTCCTGGCGCCGCTACGCCGAGCAGAGCCGCCGCGCCCGCGCCGCCGCGCGCCGCGCCGTGGGACGCATGCAGCAGCGCTCGCTCTCCTCGGCCTTTGACGGGTGGCGCGAGGCGCTGGCGGAGGCGCGGCGCGAGGCGGCGGAGAGAACGCTGCAGGCGACGCGCGCCGCCCAGGCCCAGGGCGACGCCGAGGTCCAGCGCATGCGCCTCGCCCTCGCCGGTCCGCCCCGCCCCGCCCCGCCTTCTACCTTGGCGCTGCTGTTCTTTGCCTATTAGGTTCTAGATGAAACAGACCTTTCTTGCTTACAAGGAAGCGCAGGGCTGGAGGACGCGCTCCTCCGGAAGGAGCAGGCGGAGGAGGCGCGCCGCTCGCAGCTGGTGGCGCGCGTCGTGGCGCGGTGGCAGCGGGGCGGCCTGGCGCAGGCGTGGTCGGCCTGGCGCGCCTACGCCGCCGAGGGCCGCCGCCAGAAGGGCGTCATGCGGCGCGTCGTCGGCGCGCTCCAGCGGCGGGCCCTCTCCGGCGCCTTCTACGCGTGGCGCGACGAGACGGCGCGGTCCCTGCGGGAGCGCGGCGCCGAGTCGCTGGGCGCCGCGGAGCGCGAGGCGCGGGAGCAGGCGGCGCTGGTGGAGCAGCTGCGGGCGAGCCTGCGGGAGCGCGAGTCGCTCATCGAGGCGCAGCGCTCGCTCGAGGAGCAGCGCCGCGCGCACCTCCTCGCCAAGGTCCGAGACAGTGGAAGACCTTATAGGATTCTTCTAGATGAAATGGACCTTTCCATAATAGAAAATTGCTTACCGGCTCGCAGGTCCTCTTCCGCTGGCAGCGGGGCGGCCTGGCCGGCATCTGGTCGGCCTGGCGCCAGTTCACGGGGGAGGAGCGGGCCCGCCGCGCCGCCCTCCGCCGCGCCGTCGCCCGGCTCCAGAAGGGCTCCCTCTCCGTCGCCTTCGACGGGTGGCGCGAGGCGCTGGCCGAGCGGCGGGCGGAGCGGGGGCGGGCGGAGCTGCTCGCCGCGCAGGCGGACGGCGAGGCCAAGGTCCGCTTAACATACCCTTCCTTTAAAATCGCCGGGTCCTTAATAGACTTTCCTTTAAATCGCAATATTAGAACAGGCGGACGGCGCGGCCAAGGTCCGCTTAACAGACCCTCAGTTTCGAATTGCTCGATCAAATCGCGTTAAAGAGAGTCCGCGGCGCGGCCTAAAGAGTCCTGAATTGCTGGCGCGGCCTAAGCAGCCCTCTTGATAAACTCTCCGTTTAAAATCGCCGGGTCCTTGATAACTTGTGCTAAAAACGTATCGCAGGGCCGGGAGCTCTCGTCGCTGCAGGAGGCGCTGCGGGGCGTCGAGGCGCAGCTGGAGGAGCAGCGGCGGCGCGGCGCGGAGCAGCGCGAGCGGCTCGCGGCGCGCGTGGTGGCGACGTGGCAGCGGGGCGGCCTGGCGCGCGCCTGGGGCTCATGGAAGGCCTTCGTGGCGGGTCGCCAGGCCGCGCGGGCGGCGGCGCGGCGGGCGGCGCAGCGGATCGCGAAGGGATCGCTCGCCTATTGCTTCGACGAGTGGCGGGAGCAGCTCGCGGAGCGGCGGCGCGAGCGCGAGCGCTCGGCCGCCGGGTCCCGCGACGTCCGCATCGCCGAGCTCATGGTCCGCGTCCCTCTGCAAGGAGTCTATTAAGAACGAACCTGATATTTTATCCGAAGTCTATAGTCTATTAAGGATCTCCCTTTCTTTAACGATCGCTCTCCTCCTTGCTTTCTTTCTTTCCCCTAACTTTGCGGGCGCGGGGCAGGCGGAGCAGGAGGCGCTGCGGCGGGCGATGGAGGAGGCGCAGCGGCGCGCCGAGGAGACCCGCATCGTGCGCATTGTTCATAGATTCGAACCCGAGTACCTTTCCGTGGCTGACCGCCCCGTCCCGCCTTACGCAGACGGCGCTGGAGCGAGCGGTGGGGCGCTGGCGGCGGGGCCCCGGGCTCTCGGGGGCCTGGGCCGCCTGGCGCGCCTTCGTCGCCGACCGCCTCCGCGCCAAGTCCATCGCCTCGCGCGCCGTCGGGCGCATGCAGCACGGCGCCAAGGCGGCGGCGTTCTCCTCGTGGCGCGAGGCGGTGGCGACCGGCAAGCGCAACCGCGAGGTGCCTCGCGCCTTTAATCTTGAAAGTTGGTCTTCTTTTAAGAGGCGGGCGCCAGGTGGCGGCGCGCTGCGTGGCGCGGATGCGGCACGGGCTGATGGCGCGGGCGATGGGGTCCTGGCTCGAGGCCCTCCGCGGGGCCCGCGAGGAGCGGGCGCGGCGGGAGCTCGAGGCGCGGGAGGCGGCGCTGCGGGCGGCGGAGGGCGAGGCGGCGGCGCTGCGGGCGGCCGCGGCGGAGCGCGGCGAGGACGTGCTCAGGCTGCGGGCGATGGCGGCCGACGTGGAGGCGCAGCTGCGGGAGGCGCAGGAGGCCCTCGAGCAGACGCGCTCGGCCCGCGCCGCCGCCGAGCGCGCGGCGGAGGAGTCGGGCCAGGCGGCGGTGCGGCTCCGCGGGAGCCTGCACGAGGCGGAGTCGGCGCTCTCGGCGCGCGGGCGCGAGGCGGCCGACCTGCAGGAGCGCCTGGCGGCGCTGGCGGCCGAGCTGCAGGGCGAGCGGGCGGAGCGGGCCGGGGCGATGGCGGCGCTGGCGGCGCGGGAGCGGGAGCTGGCGGAGGCGCGCGGGGCGGCGCACATGAGCCGCTCGGAGCTGCAGGAGAGGCTCATGGACGCCGAGCGGCGGGCTTCGGATGCCGAGGCCGCGCGGCGGGCGATGGCGGAGCGCGCGGGGGCGCTGAACGCGCAGCTGACGTCCACGCGGGAGGACCTCCGCGTGGCCGACGAGCGCGAGCGCGACGCCCGCGCCGAGGCCGCCGACGCGCGCTCGGAGCTGGCGGCGGCGCGGGGCGCCCTCCGCGTCGCCGAGGGAGCCCGCGCCGACCTGGAGGAGCGGGCGGCGGCCGTCGAGGGGGAGCTCAGGCGGCGCCTGGACGACGCAAGCGCCGACGCCGAGTCGTACGCGGCGGCGGCGCGGGAGGCCGGGGACGGCGACCGGATCGTGCGGGAGGCGCTGGAGGGCGAGGTGGCGGAGCTCCAGGGCCAGCTCGCGGCGGCGCGGGACGCGGGGGCGGCGCTGGAGGGCGCGCGGGCGGCCCTCGCGGCGCGGCTGGAGGAGGCGGAGGCGGAGGCGGCGGAGGCGGCGGGGCGGCTGGCGGCGCTGCAGGGGAGGCTCGGGGCGCGGGAGGCGCAGCTGGCCGAGCTGGAGGAGGAGCTGAACGCCGCCCGCGGCGAGCTGGAGGCCGAGCTGCGCGCGAGGGTGCGCGCCGCCGTTCCATTCCGAGCCACGTGAGCGAGCGCCGAGTTCTTTGCAGGGGGCGGCGGAGCGGGAGCTGCAGGAGGCCGGCTCGCACCACGAGGCGACGCAGGGCCTCGTGGAGCAGGTCAGGTTCCGCCTCCAGGAGGAGGAGCGCCAGCGCGAGGCCCTCGCCCGCCAGGTGAACGAGGATTAGATCCCTCCCAACGTCGGAAGCGAGCGAGCTCATAGTTCTTTCTCTGCGCGGCAGCTGCTGGACGCGCAGGGCTCCCTCGCCGACCGAGAGGCCGAGCTCCAGCGCCTGCGCGCCCAGGTTAGGGCGGTTTCTGACCAGATAGACGACTCGCTGAAACTAACTAACCGGTTCGCTTCGCTTCGTTTCGTCCGCCCAGCTCGACGCGGAGGCCCGCGCCCGCTCCTCGGTGGCCGTGCGCCCTTCGCTCCGCCCCGCCCCGCCCCGCGCCCCTCGCGGCGCGATTCTGACTCCGCGCGCGCGCTCAGGCGGACGCGAGCGGGCTGCAGGGCCGCCTGCAGGCGCGGGAGGCGGAGCTGGCCGCCGCCGAGCGCGCCCGCCAGGTCCGCCCCGCCCGCCTTCGATGGCCTCGGCTCTACTCTGATGTTTCAGCTTTGTTTTCGGCGCAGGAGCTTGCGGAGCGCGTGGCGCGGCTCGGGGACGAGCTGGCGACCTCCCGGCGGAGCCTCGAGGGCGAGGTGCTTCCTGGCGGCCCTCCCGCCCGCTGCGGGCGAGGCTGACTCTCGATCGGGCGGGGTACAGGTGCAGGCGAAGGGGTCGCTGCAGCACGAGCGGGCGCTCCTCCAGACGCGCGCCTCGGCCGCCGAGGAGCAGCTGCGCGCCCTCGAGCGCGTCGCCGCCGAACTGCGCGAGCGCGTGGGCGAGGAGGCCCGCGCCCACGACGCGGCGGAGGCGGCGCGGCTAAGGGAGGAGCGGGCGCGGGAGGCGGCGGCGGCTGAGTGCGCGGCGCTGCGGGCGCGGCTGGAGGCGGCGCAGCGGGGGCGGAGGGGGCCGAGCAGGGCCGGGCCGGGGCCGAGGCGGAGGCTCGGGAGCTGCGGGCGCGGCTGGAGGCAGCCGGCGAGCGCGAGGCGGAGGCGGAGCGGGCGCGGGCGGCGCTGCAGGAGCGGCTGGCGGCGGCGCAGCGCGAGGCCGAGCAGGCGCGGGTGCAGGGCGCCGACCTCGAGCGGAGGCGGGGCGAGCTCGCGGGGCAGCTGGCCGCCGCGACGGCCCGCCTGGACGAGCTGCAGCGGGAGCGGGCCGAGCTGCAGGGCCGCTCGGCGGCGCTCGCGGCGGAGCTCGAGGGCGCGCGGGAGGAGCTGCGCGGGGCCGGCGAGCGGGGCGCGCGGGAGCGGTCGGTGCACGGGCAGGAGAAGGCGGACCGGGAGCGCGCCCTGAAGGAGCTCCAGCGCTCCCTCATCGACAACGAGGCGCGCTGTTTGTTTCTTTGATTGATTCTTTCCGATTCTAACTTGAACCAGGTCGAGAGGAAGGAGCTGAAGGACCGCCTTGCGGCGGCGGCGGCGGCGCTGGAGGCGGCGGAGGCGAAGGCGGAGCGGGCGGCGCGGGCAGCGGGCGCGCAGCTCGCGCAGCGCGACGCGGCACTGCAGGAGGCGCAGAACCGCCTCACGGAGGCCGCCGTCGTCCAGGGCGACCTGAAGCGTCAGCTCTCCGTCTCCCAGGTCAGTAATCCGCTTGCTGCCTTCTTCTCTCTCGCCCCGCGCGTCTGAGGGCGCTGGCGGCGGCGGCGGCGGCAGGGCGAGGCGGGGGCGGCGCGGGCGGAGGCGCAGCGGCGCGGGGAGGAGGTGCAGCGGCTCAAGGCCCTCCGCGGGGACACCGACGTGAGCGGCTTACGCGTGGGGCTTGCTTCTTATAGCTTCTTAGAGCGGTTCTTATAGAGTCTTGCGGCCGTCCCCGCGGCTCACTCTTTGGGGGCGCAGCGGGCGGTGCAGGAGCTGGAGGAGCGGCTGGAGGCGGCGGAGCGGGAGCGGGCGGCGCTGCGGGCGCAGGTCGCCGAGCTCGCGCCGGCCGCCCAGCAGCGCGAGGCCGCCGCCGCCGAGGCCGCCGCCGCCCGCGACCGCCTCGCCGCCCTCACGGTCCGCCCCCGTCCCTCCCGCCCCGGCCCTCTAGACGGCCTAACGTTCGCGCAGCGGGAGCGGGGGGAGCTGGCGGCGGAGTCGACGGCGCGGGCGGAGGAGTGCGGGGCGCTGCGGGAGGAGCTCGCGGCGGCGCGCGAGGCGGCGCGGCGGGCGCAGGAGCGGCACGCGGCGGAGGCGGCGGCGCTGGCGGGGCGCGTGGAGGCGCAGGAGGCGGCGGCGGGGGAGGCGCGGGCCGAGCTGGGGCGCCTGCGGGACGCGCACGCCGACCTCGAGGCCGAGGCCGACCGGCTGCGCGCCGAGGCCCGCCGCGACGTGCGCTGCGCCTTCCCCCGCCTCGCGCTCAGCCTTAGCCTCAGCCTTTGGCGCAGGAGCGGCTGCGGGAGCAGCTTCGGGCGCAGGCGGCGGAGGCGGCGGAGCGGGAGGCGGCGCGGCTCGAGCGGGAGCGGGAGCTGGCGCGCGAGGGCGCGGCGTTGCGGGACCGCCTGGAGGAGCTGACGGCGGCGCTGGAGGCGGCCAAGGGCGAGGCGCGGCGCGAGGAGGGGGCCCGCCAGGCCGCCGAGCTCGCGGCCTCGCTCGCCGCGGCCGAGCTCCAGCGGCAGGCGCAGGCCGCCGCCCGCTCCGCCGCCGACGCCGTGCGCCGCTCGCTTCGCCCCGCCCCGCCCCGCCCCGCCCCGCGCCGGCTCAGCGGCGTGCGCAGAGGGCGGCGCAGATCGACCGGGAGGAGGCGGTGGCGGAGGCGGAGGCGCTCCGGCGGCGCGTGGCGGCGCTGTCGGACGCGGACCGGGCCGGGCGCTCCTGCAGGGGGAGCTGGAGGGCCAGTCGCGCGAGCTTGGGGGCCTCCGCTCGCGCCTCCGGGAGGCGGAGGGCGGCCTGCGGGCGGCGGAGCGGGCGGGGCGCGAGGGCAAGGCCCGCGCCGCGGTCGCCGCCCTCCGCCGCCTCGAGCGCGCCGCCGACCGCGCGGCCCTCGCGGCGGCCTTCGGCGCGTGGCGCGGGGAGGCCCGCTCGACGGCGGCGGCCAAGGGCGGGGAGCAGCGGGCGCGGGCGGAGGCGGCGGCCGGCGAGATGGCGGACCGCCTCGCGCACATCGAGGGACGCCTCGCGAGCCACCGCCTCGCGGCCCTCCGGCGCGTCCTGCGGCGCCCCGCGCAGCGCGCGGCGGCGGCGGCGCTGGCCGAGTGGCGGCAGTGGGCGGCGGGGCGGCGGGCGCGGCACGAGCGGCGGTTCCTGGCGGCGCGGCGGCTCGAGCGGGTGCGGGCGGGGCGGGCCCTCTCGGACTGGAAGGGCGCGCTGGAGGCGGCGCGGCGGGCCCGCATCCTCCGCTCCGCCGAGGTCCAGCTCGCCGACGCGGCGGCGCGCATCACGGACGGGCAGCGCGCCGCCTCGGCCCGGGGCGAGGCCGAGCAGCGGCTGCTGGCGGCGCAGGCGGAGCTCGCGCGGCGGGGCGACGAGCTCGCCGGCACGCGGGCGCGCCTGGCCGAGGCGGAGGCGCGCGTCGGGGCCGACCGCGTGCGCGCCGGCGTCGCGATCCTGTACCGCGCCTGGAGCGGCGCGCGGGCGGCCGCGCTGCGCAGGGCCTTCGGCGGCTGGCGCGGGCACGCCGCCAGCGCCCGGCGCGCCGCCCGCCTCGCGCAGCGCGCCGCCGAGCGGCGCGAGGCGCGCGGCCTCTCCACCGCCTTCGGTGCGCGCGGCCTATTTTTAGACTCCGCTTCGCCCCCGGCCTCTGAGGCTTCGTTCGCAGCGGAGTGGGCGAAGGCGGCGCGGGGGGCGAAGGGCGAGCGGCTCGGGCGGCAGGCGGAGGGCCTCGCCTCGCGCCTCGCCGCCCTCGAGCGCCGCGCCACCGTCGTCCGCCCCGCCGCCCCCTCCTCCGAAGCCGAAGTCGAACCCGAAGCTGACGCCTGCGCGCCGCGCGCGCAGATCGACACGGCGCCGCCGGCGCCCCCGCCGCCCCCGCCGCAGGCGCCCGCGCCGGCCCCGGCCCCGGCCCCGGCGGCCGGCGTGAGCGCCGAGGCGCTGCTGGCGGCGGCCGCGGCGGCGCTGGGCCTCGCCGCGGCGGCCGGCCCGCACGAGGAGCCGCCGGCGGTGCCGGCGGCGCGCTCCTCGGAGGGGGACGGGGGCCTCGGGGGCGTGGTGAACCGGTGGATCCGGGACGCGCGCTCGGGGGCGGCCGACGCCTCGGGGCTCCCCCGGCGCCTCCAGCAGATGGGCGTCGCGCACGTCGCCTCGCCCCAGCCCGCGCCCTCGCCCCGCCGGCCCCCGCGCCGGCGCCCGCCCCAGCGGCCGCCCGTCCCTCTCGGCCCCCGCGGCGCCCCACCGGGCGCGCTCGCCGGCGAACGCGGCGGCGACGGTGGGCGCCTGGCTGGGCGACGCCCGCGGTGGGGCGGGGGCGGGGGCGGGGGCGGCGGAGGCGCCGCACACGGCCTCGGGCCTGGTGTACACTCTGAGGGCGCGCGACGCCGGCGCGATTCGGTAGCCCCCGGCCCGCGCGGGGCCCGGTCCCTCGGCGAGAGCTAGCTGGTTGCGAGTGCAATATTAGTCGTCGAAATCGTTCGTAATGTCAACTGCGATATGAGAAGCCTTGGCCGGGGGAGAAGCCTGCGGTCGCGAGCTTTCATAGTATCGGCGCCTGCACAGCCGTCCTCTAAGTAGTCGCCAGTGGATTGCTTGCTTACACGCGCGCTACTAGGCGTACGCCCCCGAACTTCACTGTTCCGAAGTTCAACTTGGCAAGGCTTATCATAGCCTAGTAGTAGTATATTCAAGTTTCCATTTCATGGCATGCACAGTGCCTGCCCCGTTTAACTTGCATTTTTAATTGGAAGCCTGAAAATTGAAGCTTACTGCTACAACTAAGTGAAGCCACATTCATCGCTGCTGATCGTGAAGCCCTAGGCCTTGAACGTTAACCTATCACAGTATCGAGGCCTATTAGACGATGTAGATCACGATCGATAGCGATGATAATGAGTTCATGAGCGCGAGACTCTGATATGCATAATTCACTGAGCTGCAGCTGATCATAAAACGAAATTACTGCAGTACTGGGAGGGCCCGGGGGGGGGGGGGGGGGGGGGGGGGGGGAGGGGCCCGGGGCGAGCGGGAGCTGGGAGACGAGTCGGCAGAAGAAATGAACGCGCAGGAGAAATGAACGCGTAGACGTAGTACTATTGCTACTACTACGGTACTTCGGTACTGCAGCACGCGCGTACGCGTACGGCGAAATTTATTAAAATCCAAACAAAGCACAAGATCTGGGAAATTCGACTCCGCAATCTCGATCGAGCTCCTTATAAATGACATCACATTCGAGTTCAAGAGCCAATGAATACTGCAACGTTTAACGGAAAAATTGAACGCCTGGTAATGCGATGATGAATGCGTGCGTATACAGCCGACACCGACATCGACATCGATGTCAGGATCGCCGGGTACGGGACTGATTCACGACGTCGTTCACGTTGTCCCCCCCCTGGAGCGATCGCGATGCGTTTAGCTTTGTTTGGGAGGGGGTACTAAGGATTGACCGGGATCGGGGGGGGGGGGGCTTTGTTCGGGAGGGGTTACTAAGGACCGGTATCGGGGGGGGGGTACAACGGACAGTGGCCAGGGAGATTTCCTCGTTAGGGCTGCGGCGGCGGCGGCGCCCGGCCCGCTGCGAGCCCTCCGCGGGCGGTGCACGCGCTTGTTCATGGGGCTCGGGGGGTACCGGTTGCGTTCGAGGCCGGGAGCCCCCGAGGCGCTCGAGGGGTACGCCGTTCTCCTCCGCGAACGCGAGGATCGCCTCCCGCATCGCCGCGTCCCGTGCCCGCTCCGCGATCTGCAGCACCGTCGCCCCGCCCTTTCCCTGCGCCGAAATCAGAATTCGAAGAGGACGGCGCAGCTATAAATAGATGGAGGGCGCGCGCCTCTTGGCACGGGTCGGCTCCGGCAGAGAGGAGGGCGCGGACGGCCGCGGGGGTACACTCGCGGGCGGCGAAGTGCAGGAGGGGCTCGTCGCGCCCCCGGCCCCAGACGGGCTCCTCCAGGACGGGGGTACGCACGCCCAGGACCTCCAGCTGCAGGCCGTCGAGCGCGAGGAATTCTGCGCCGACACGGGTACAGTTAGATAACAGTCACGATTAGATAGAGAGAGCAGCATCGGAGGCGGAGCCGGGGCCAACCGATGGCGTGAGTAGCGACGAGGGACTGGTTGTGACGCTTCTGCTGCATCTCTTCCTCGTGGATGCGCATTGCACGACACCATTCTTCGTACTCGATCGCTGCTGCCCACTGATCCTCGTGACCGTAGGCCGTTCTGGATGGAGCCTTGACGAGAGGAAGCGCGTGCCCGACGATCACCTGCAGGGGCGTGCGGCCGGCGCCGTCCTGCGCCGAGACGAGATCGAGGGCGAGGTCCGCGCGGGCGGCCGCCTCCAGCAGAGCCCGTGCAACGTCCCTCTGCCCGAGCTCGCACGCGAGGTGCAGGGCGGTGGCGCCCCCCGCGTCCTGAAGAGAAGGGCAGCGTAAGATCTAGAGAGGAGGGGAGCACGGCGAGCGTTTCGCGCGTACCTGACAAAGAACGTCGGCGCCGGACTCCAGCAGAAGCTCGACCAGGCTAGGGGAGTGCTCAACGGCAAGGTGCAGGGGCGAGCGGCGGCCCGAGCTCGCAAGGTTCACGAGGGGGCCCAGCTCCCACTCCGCGATCAGCTGCGGGCAGAACAGCTCTCAGCAATCAGCGAAGGGCGAGCGGCGGAGCAGAAGGCCTATCTATAGGCTCGCTTGTCGCACGTCCGCCGCTTCGAAACTTCCGGCGCAGAGGATCTCTTGGAGAGCCGTCTCCTGCAGGTCGGGAGCCCGAGCCCGAAAGTACTCGGGGATCTGACGCGAGCGGCAGAAAGCGGGTTGGCAAAGCCGGGCAGGGAGAGGGGGGGGAGGGGGGGGGGGTACTCGCCCAGGGGCTCGGATTGGCGTTGGCGGACAGGCGGGCGAGGGGCGAGACGCCCAACTCGGTCACGAGCCTCCGGGCGACCTCGACCCCGCTCGGCCCGGCGGAGAGTGCTGCCGAGAGCGCGGTCGGGGGAGGAGGAGGGCGGGCGGGGAGGAGAAAGGGGGGAGGGGAGGGGGAGGGGAGGGGGAGGGGGGGGGGATCTACCTTTGAGAAAAAAGGGAACGGCGAGGCGGGGTACGTTGAGGCGGGAACTTTCGGGCCGGGGGTACGCCGTCCCGTCGAAGTGCCGGCGGAGCTCTCGCAGCGCCGCGGCGTGCATCTCGTCCTGCGGCGTGCGAGCGGGCAGGCAGGCTTGAGGGGAACGTCACGCGGGCCGGGGTACGGGATTCAATCGCGCACGAGGTTTCTGTAGACGACCAGGAGGCCTCGACGGCGGATCTCCTTCTTAAAGATCTCCCGGCCATGCTGCCGCCGGCCGATATCGATGCTGTTCAGAGCGCGACGCGTACGGGGGGCAGGGCCGCGCGGGGGGTAGAGGCGCACGACGTATAGGTCCGCGAGCGCGGGGAGATGTCCATGGTCGAGAAGACGCCGCAGGTCGATTACGCCGACGCCCGTGTCCGAAAGGTCGAGGCTCTCCAGGCGGGGGAAGCTGCGCGGCGGGGGTACGTTCGGCTGAGAGGGCGGGACAGGCTGAAGAGGTTCAGACATGCACCGCACTTCAAGCCTTTCAGTGCGGTTGAAATCTCGAGCGCGCCGTTTTGGGGACCGGACACGCTCGTTTTCCTGTCGCGGTTTAAGAGTACGATGAGTGGGAGGCGGCCGAGGGCCGCTCACCTGAGGAAGAGTCGCCGGACGGAGGCGGCGCAGGCTCCCAGGAGGCGGCGGAGGGCGGGGAGGGGTACGGCGAGGCCGGAGAGGTCGAGGTGGCGGAGGCGGGGCAGGCGGAAGCCCTTGGGGAGGTGCTGAAGAGAGGCGACGGCCCGGAGGTAGCTCTCGCTTGCGTCGCGGTTGGCGAGGGAGAGGTGGGTGAGGTTCGGGCAGGCGCCGAGGGCCTTGGAGAAGGGGCAGTAGCCGGAGTGCCATTCGCCGAACCTCAAGTCGGCGAGGCACAGCCGCTGGAAGCGCCCGCCGAACTTCCCGGCGATCTGCGCGATGTCGAATACCAGCAGATCGCGATCTCGAGGGTCCGTCCACGATGGCCTGCACTGCATTCGCAATCGCATCAACTCTGAGCGCGGCCCGCGCTAGCTTAAAGCGCCAGCGGCTCACCAGGCGGGACTCCATGAAAACTGGTGCTTCGAAGAGTTTGGACGATGGGCCGTGCGCGAGCTGCTGGAAGCGGCGCCGCGCAGATGCGAAGCCCCTCAGGACGCTCATCGTCCCGATGACCGCAGCCGCTTTCTCCATTATCAACATTATCACATAATCTGCGAAGAGCTTGAGCGCTAGCGACAGGGCGCTGTCATATGGCCGACGGAAATGAACGCGCACCCGGCAGGTCCATGATTGACGGCGTCCCGAGAGCCGCAGCGGTCGGCGGCCGCGGCGAAGCAGGACCTCCGCTGCTAGCGCTAACGGCGACGTCCGAAGCAGCGCTCGGGCGCGTCCTCCTGCGCTTCGCCGATTTGCGCTCGGCCGCGGGATTCGGAGCTTCCGCATGCGAGGCTGCTGACGCCTGGGGCGCCGGAGACGATGTGGCCGGTGCGGCACGCTTCTTTCCTCGCCCGCCGCGGAACGCGAAGGACGCGAGCTGGCTGCTGGACTCTGCGGGCCCGGTCATTTTGAACGGGGCGAAGTATGTACTATAAGCAGCCTCCTGATGGCGTTCTCAAACTCCGCGGACTGCCTTCAACCGGGCTTTGCCAGGTGAAGACATTGAAGAGTCTGAAGAGTCAGAAGAGTCTGAAGAGACCTAACCGGGGTACGGTGTCAGTGCCGGCTTTGCGAACCCCTTGCTTCCGCGGCTAGTTGGCCTCTGGGGAAGAAGGAGCGCATCGGTGGAGCGTTTCGGCTTGCTCTAGCGGCGAATCAAGCACACAAAGACCGGCAAGACAGGCGGAGAGAGTTCCGATGAGCAAGCACGCCGAGAAGTTCGAGAACGTCGTGGGAGGCAAGCTCAAGCTGAAAGGAGCAGCCCTGCCTTCAGATGAGAAGTGCGCGGCGCGCCTGGGTGCCTCACGCGGCTGTACTGACGCTCTGCAGGAAGAAGAAGAAGAAGCGGAAGACGGAGGAGCTGTCTGTCCCCCCGCAGGCCACGGAGGTGAACTTCGACGCGGAAGAACCGACTCCGAAGTCCGACCCGGAGACCACGCTCACGGAGGCACAGCGCAAGTACCAGGAGACGCTCAAGAAGCGGGTACGGTCGTAGAAGGACGAGCGCCGTACGCCCGACTGACCGCCGCGCAGAAGCGCGAGCTCGCCCAGAAGGCCGCGCAGAAGTCGCACAGAGAGAAGGTCGAGGTGCAGTCGACTCCTGTGCAGCTCGCGCTGGCTCTTGGCTCTAAGCTGAGCCCGCGCGCGCGCCGCAGGACTTCAACAAGTACCTCACCAACCTCTCCGAGCACTACGACGTCCCGAAGGCTCGCCGGCCGGCCCGCCGCGACGCCCGCGCGGGCCTCACTCTAACGCCGCCCTGCGCAGGTCTCCTAAGCAAGCCAATGCGCCGCCCCGCCCAATTCGGCATCTCCAGCCTCAGCACAGGCCCCCCGCCCCCAACCCGCCCTGTCACAGTGTGTCCCGCAGAGGAATATGCTGTTCCAGCCTTCGAAGACCAAGAATACACTGCGCTAGGGGGATTCCTGGGAGGCGGCGGCCTCCTCCGCCTCCGCCTCCTCCTCCGCGGCCTGGGGCGGGGCGGGGCGGCGGGGCGGCAGATCCACGCCCATCGCCTTGAACTCGCGCTCGATGGTCCCTACCCAGTCCCTGTTCGCCGCTGCGGTTCAGGAGCTCAGATCAAATCGCGTCGAATCGGATCAAATCGGACCCGGGCTCGCGGGGCTCGGGTGCAGGATCGAGCCGAGGACGGGGGCCGGCTCCAGCTGCCCCGCGAGCCCCTCCAGGGCGATCCGCGCCCTCTCCTGCGCGAACTTGCCCACTCCGATGACGTACCTGATTTGATTTGATCTGGCTGGGTGAGGCGGGCCCCGGCGCCGGGACCCCGGCCGGGCGGGGCGCGCCTGGGGCGGAGGTGCAGGATGGTCCTCCTCAGGGCGTGGTCGCACGGCTCGAAGATCTGCTTCTTCTGCGGCCGCGGGGCGACTCAGATTCGAATTCAGACTCAGACGCGGGGGCCCCTCGCGCCTCGCGGAGCTGGTCGGGGGTACGGTTCTTGCCCGTCTTGCCCTCCATGAAGACCTTCGGGCGAGCCTCGGGAGGGCGAGGCGGGGAGTCCGGGGAGGGCGGCGGGGCGGACAGCGGACCAGGGGGCAGTAGTTCGCGACGAAGAAGCGCGAAAAAAAGGCCTCCGGGGTACCGAAGGTGTCGCGGGCCCAGCCCCAGAGCCGCGCGCCCGAGACCTCGGACCGAGGGCAAGCGAAGCCTGGATCGAATTGAGCCGGGAAGCAGAGGAGGAGCGGGGCGGGTCACCTTCGATGGGCCGCGCGGGGTGCTCCTTGGCGGGCTTGCCAACTTCGCCCGAGATCTGAGGGGGCGGGCGTGGGCGGCAGGCGCGTGCGGCCGAGCCGGCAGGTGGGGGAGAAAGCCCTTACCCCCATCCAGTCCCGGACGAACGACACGATGCCGAACGGGACGCCTGCGGCCGAAAGCTCGGCGCACGTAGCTCGAAGGGCTCGCTTGCGCTCACCCGTTTGCGCCATGCCGAACGGGCCGGGATTCATTCCAAGCTGGGACGTCTGAGAGGCGCGCGAGGGAAAGGACGGCGGGGCCGCGCACCAGGAGGACCTCGCGATTAGTTTCGGTGCCAAATTTCCTGCAGTACATGTCGTACGGATCGAGCGCCTGCGTTCCGATCAACTCTTCCTGAGTTTCTCGATGGCGCGGAGTGCGCGCTGCGCACGTAGTCGTAAGGCTGCGCGAGGGAGCGTCAATTAACATGGCGCGGAGCTGGGAAGCACGCGCGGCAGGCGTTCCGCGCACATTGTAGACATGTGTCACAGGAGAACCGAACTTCAGAGAAGAGAGGTTTTGAGAGAGCTCCTGCGCAATCTCCACCAGAGGGTGCGCGAGCGGGTCGTCGCCGCCAAGTCCGGGCGCCGCGGGCGTCCCGAGAGCCGCAGCGGTCTGCAGCCGCGGCGAAGCAGGACCTCCGTTGCTAGCGTTAACTGTGTCGTCCGAAGCAGCGCTCGGGCGCGTCCTCCTGCGCTTCGCCGACGTGCGCTCGGGTTTCGGCGCTTCCGAAGGCGTGGCTGCTGACGCCTGGGGCGCCGGAGACGATGTGGCCGATGCGGCACGCCTCGTTCCTCGCCCGCCGCGGAACGCGAAGGACGCGAGCTGGCTACTGAACGCCGCTGGCCCGCTCATTTCGAGCGGTGCGAGTTCTGTGCTTTGCGCGGCCTCCTGATGGCGTTCTCCAACTCCGCGGCCTGCCCTCAAGCGAGCTGTGTCGAGTGAAGCGACCCCACAGGGGTACAGTGTCAGTCTCGGCTTTGCGGAACCCCTCGCTCCCGCGCCTAGTCGGTCTTTTGGGAAGAAGGAGCGCATCGGTGGAGCGTTTCGGCTTGCCCTAGCAGCTCAGAAGAGGCATCGGATGCGTGCTTCGTTGTTCGACGAGCATACCGGGAGTCGCACGAAAGCTTAGACGCTACGGCGCGGAGGATCCAGCCCAGCAATTCAGGTACGAACAGCCTCTTTAGCGGGTTTTTGAGGCTGGACAGCTAGCCGGAAGCCGATGGCGCCAGCAGGGAGAACCCCCTTTTGAAACGCAACTGAGCCCTTTGGGGCTTTCGCGGGCTCTCCGAGCCTACGCCTGGCCTCGTTATAACTAGGGAGATCGACTTGATAGCCCTTGAGCTAGCTGCGAAGCGGCTCGGGCTCTTTGTCGCGTTTTCGTGGGAGGACCCAACTCCCAGCCGTCGGGTTCAGCGGCTTCTCTATGTGCTTGGATGTTACATAGAGGCTTCTAGATGTCGTTTAGCGTGATTCCCGCATCGCCGTGGCGTCGTTTTCTTCTCCCCTGCGCATGCGCATCGCATCTCTTGATGCTCACCTCGTTTTCCTCTTTCAACCGCGCAGATCTCTCTATTAAAGAGTGGATATGCAAAAGAGACAAGTCGGCAAAGGCCGACGGTGCTTCAAGTGCGGTCTTTGTGTTTCCTTTCCTTCTGACCGCGCCCTGACCGCTTCGCGCTCACAGATGCGGCGATCCGGTGAGGACTCGCTTTGTGGGTCTATTAGATCCTTAGAGACCGTTTGGGGCGGGAAAATACGCGATCCGGCGCCTCTGGATGCCGGTTGAGAACTCCCGCGCGATCCCATAACTTTGTCTGAAGCGCGGAATCCGGGCTCTTTCTTAGCGCCTTTGAATAAGTATGTTTGTTCTCGTTACGTATTAACGGGTTCATATGCGCAGGGGCATCTGGCTGACCGCTGCAATGCCGAAATACCGGACTTCTGCTTCAACTGCGGCGATCCGGTGCGTTTCGCCACTCGTCTGGTCGAAGGGGTCCGTTTACTTGCAATCTAACCGACGGGGCTCTCCTCGCAGGGCCACCGCGCGGACCTCTGTCCGATGGGGGTGCCGGTCTCGTGCATCCTCTGCGGGGAGACGTCGCACTTTGCGATGTCGTGCCCGTCGCGGGAGCAGTCGCTGCAGAATCTAGATCTCTTCTCCGGCGGCGGGGGCCTGTTCTGCTTCAAGTGCGGGGACCCCGGTGAGCGGCCCCCGCGCTTCTCCGCCAGCTCGCCCGGGCTGAGCGGCGGCGGGCAGGGCACCTGGCAAACGCGTGCAACGCGCCCATACCGAAGTTCTGCTTCTTCTGCGGGAACCGGACGCACGTGCTCGCCGCGTGCCCGAGTCTCAAGCCGCCGCCGGCGCCCGGGGCCAAGGCCGACGAGGGCGGTTCTTCGCCAGTGTCGGCGGGGCTCGGCGGCGTGGGCTTGGGCGTGGGCGGCGGGCCGATCGGGATGGCGGCGAGCGCGGCGGCCGGCCTGGAGCGGCCGCCGGGGCCCATGAAGTCGCTCTCGCGGGACCGCCTCCCCGTCGCCAGCCGGAGCCCGAAGCCGCTCGCGATGCAGGGCCCGCCGGCGCGGAGCGGGCCGGGCCACCAGCGCAGCGCGTCGGCGCCCGACCGGCCCGGCGGCATGGGTGGCATGAAGCGGGAGGGCAACCACACGATCGCGGCGGTCGCGGCGGCGGCGGCGGCCGCAGCGGCGGCGGTGGCGGCGCAGGCGCAGGCGCAGGGGCGGCAGGGCCGGTGGCCGCTCACGGAGCACGGCCCCGGGCCGCGCTCGGGCTCCGCGGCCTCGCGGGGTCGGGCGCCGGCACCGACGACATGTCCTCGGAGGGCGCGCACGGGGACGAGTGGGCGGGACGCCCGCCCTCCCCGGGGCAGGCCGCCATCCCCCGCTCGCGTCGGACGCCGCCCCCGGACGGCTCGGCGCTCCTGCCCGGCCCGCCGCCCCCGCTCCTCTTCGGCGACGTCCCGCCGTCCTTCGGCGGGGGCCCCGGCGGCCCGCGCGGCTCCTCGCCGATCCCCGGCGGCGGCGGCATGCACGGGCAGCAGCCGCCGACGCAGCCGCCCGGGCAGGCGGTGGGCGGGCCCGGCGGCTTCCTCATGGGGTCCGGCGGCTTCAACTCGGCGGCGGCGGCGGCGGCGGCCAAGGCGGCGGTCGCGGCCGTGGCCCAGGCGGCCCAGGCGGCCCAGGCGGCGCAGCAGCAGCAGCAGGCGCAGGCGGCGGCGCAGGCGCAGCAGCAGCAGGCGGCGGCGATGGCGGCGGCGGCGGCCGCGGCGGCCGCCGCCGGCCGCTTCCGGGGCCTCGAGGGCGGCTTCGACCTGGATGAGTTCCAGGCGCAGCTGCACGCCGCCCAGCAGCAGCACCTCGCGCAGCAGCAGCAGCTGCCGCAGGGGCCCCCGGCGCCCCTGCAGCTGCCGGGGTCCCACCCGCCGGGCGCCCCGCAGCCGCCCTTCTCCTTCGACCAGCTCCGCTCGCTCCTCGTCGAGGCCCACGCGAACCAGCAGGCCCAGGCCCAGGCCCAGGCCCAGGCCCAGGCGCAAGCCCAGGCACAAGCGCAGGCGGCCCAGCAGCAGCACGACTTCGACAACACGATGGCGGCGGCGACGGCGGCCGCTGCCGCGGCGCTGGCGGCGGCCTACGGCGGCGGCGGCGGGCAGCAGGGTGGCGGCTTCGGGGGCGGCAACGGGACGCTGCCGCCGCGGGGCCGGCCCTTCTCCAAGGCCATCGAGCGGCCCCGGCACGGCTCCGGCTCGGGCGGGCCCTCCTTCGGGTCCCGCGGGACCTCCCCCCTCTCCTCCTCCCCCACCGTCTCCCCAGCGCCCTCGCCGCTGCTCCAGCCGCAGCCGCTCGCCCTCGGCTCCTCCTCCTCCTCCTCGGCACCCGCCTCGGGAGGTGGAGGAGGCTACGGCCCGCCCTCCCCCGCGGGCGGCGGCGGCGGCGCGGCGCTGCCCTCGGCGATGGCGCTGTCCTCTTCCGGGGGCCCCTCCTCGGGCTCCTCCTCCGTCTCGTCCCCCGCCCTCTCCTCCATCGACCACGCCCCCATCTGCATCCTCTGCGCCCAGGTCCGCCCCCAGCTCTGCTCGGCTCGGCTCGGCTCTGCCGGCTTCTCACTTCGTTCGCAGGCGGAGGTCGCCTCCGTCTTCATCGGCTGCTCCCACTCGGTCTGCTGCCTCCGCTGCGCCTCCACCGCGCGCTCCTGCCCCGTCTGCAACACCCGCGTCTCCAAGGTGCTCTCTCTTGAGAGCTCGAGGCTCCCTTCCTTCCTTCCTTGGCTTAGGCCGGTTTGTGCAGGTGGTGCCTATCCTGGTGGGCAGCGGCGGCATCGTGCCCTCGGCCTCGGCGCTGGCCTCCGTCCCCTACGGCGGCCCTGGCGGCCCCGCCCCGCCCGCCGGCCCCAGCCAGCAGGGCGGGGGCCAGCCTGGCGGGGCCCCCGCGGGCCCCTCGCCGCCCTCCTCCGCCTCCTCCTCGCCCTCCTCCTTCGCCCAGCAGCACGGGTCGAACCCTTTCTACGCCTCCGCGCCCGGCCCCCACGCGCACCCGCACCCCTACCCGCACCCGCACGGCGGCCCTCCGCCTCCGTCGGGCGCCGGCGCCGGAGGGGGGCCCGGGGCGCAGGGGGGGTACCCCGTCGCGGTCGGAGGGCCCTCCGGGCCGGGGCCGACGACGATGTTCGCGTGACGCGGGCCCGCGTAGGGCGCCGCCCCGCCCGCCCCTCCGGATCCCCTCCGCCGCTTCTTGTAGCCTTTTATTTTTTGGCGCCCTCTTTTTCGCACGAGACTGTACATCGCCCTTCTTCTTTCGATCCCCTATTCTCGACAGTAAGTATCTAGTACGTTCCAATGAATCGTGTAGCCAGTTTGTTAGCCGCAGGAAGGAGTAGGTGCCGGCTTCCGAGCCGAGAGGATGCTTACCTGACCCGGCCACGTGATGGACTCCGCTCCGCCCCGCTCGCTCGCTCCTCGCTGCCCCGGATAGCTGCAGATGTCACAGCGTGTACAGGTCGTGCTCGCAGCAGTTTTGCTCCAGGCAGGCGGGCACGGACCCAGGATTGCATTAGGCCTCATTTTCAATGGATGTGCAAGCATGCGACCCTCACCGCGCGCCGCCGGGACGAGCGAAGCAAATCGAATGCAAGGCTTTAAATTCAGATATCGACTACTAGGCCGGCCAGCTGCCATGGCCAGGCTGAGGCTGACTAGAAACACACGTACATGTGCGACCGTCAATCCGAGTCCTCCTCAGGGGCCTCGATATCTTCATCCTCCTCTCCTGAAGAGCTAGCGCTGGCCGGGCGCTCCCCCGGGCCCGCAGGAGAATCGATATCCGGCCCGGCGGCCGTAACAAGCCAAGTCCCCCAAATTTTTCGCCATTGTGCGCACGAAGTTGCCTGTAGCCCCCCGCAATTCCGAGTTTTCCGGTTGGTCGGGCCACGGCGGACCGGCGCTCGAGAGCACCTCTGGAGGCTCTGGCACAACCTCGTTGAAAATCCCCACAAAATTAAGGCCGGGATACAGCATCCGCCGCGATGGATGCAAGACGGAGCACCCGGGCCGCCGCTGCTACAGCCCGAAGCCTAATTCTTGCCCAGGCCGCCGATGGAGGTGCAGCGGCCGCTCCAGGCACTAGCCCAGCCCCGGCGAACGATCCCGGCTGCAGCCAGGCGTCTCCGAGCGACTCCTCGTCGCCCGACGATGAGGATTACTTGCCTGCTAGTGGTTCGGAGTCCAGCGGTAGCGAATACCAGGCTCCGCGGAAGCGCGGGAGACGAGCACCACCGAGGCAGCCGCCGGCGAGCTCTGCGCAGCTCCTTCAGACGCCGACCAGCTCTGCTTCCGGCCAGCTCGTTCCGCAGCCCGCCTCGACCGGTCCCGCGCGGGCCCCATCCGGGTCCGCCCTGTCCCGCGCCCGTGCGCCTTCGCTATCGCCACAGCTGATGCCGCCCAGATCGCCGCAGCATCGTTCGTGGAAGCCCCCGGCGCCCAGCAAGAACCGGAAGCCGTGGGTCGGCCAGAAGTTCGGCCGGAAGCGCGAGACCAGCAAGGACGCGAGGCCAACAAGGTTCAAGGTTAACGACGCGGACGTGGATGTGCTGTACAGGCTCTCCGGAACGCGGCAGTCAGGGAGCGCGCTCCGCCTCTGCATGCCCATCCTGCGGGCTGTCGCCCACCTCCGGGACGAGGTGCCTCCGTGCCGCCTCCGGGCCGCCGCCCGGCCGCGCGCCTACGCGCCGCCCGCAGCCGAAACAAAGCGTAGGGCATGCTGCGCGGCACAGATGCGGTCGGGAAGGACGTCGCCTACAACCTTCGCTGGGTCGTCGAGCACGCCGACTTTTTGAGGCAGGATAACGACAGACTCCGGAACGAGAAAAGGACGGTGAGCTTATGCGCAAGCCTCGCGCTTGCAATCCTTGCAACCCAGCGCGCGCGCAGATGGCGGAAAAGGAAAGGGTGGCGGCGGAGGAAAAGGAGCGGATGCTGCTTGAGCCGAGCACGCCCGTGCGCGTACGCCCGGCGGCGGCCGACCCACTCCTCCGTGTACTGCGGCGCCGTCACCGTGACCGCGAGCCGCATCTTCTTCTTCGGCCGGGAAACCGCGAGCTCCACGGGACCTGAGAGCGCGTGAGCGGCGGCGCGCACGCGCGTCGCGCATGGCAGCGGGAGAGCGCACGGCCCTCGTACTCCGGGTCGATGACGTCCAGGTGGGCGTTTCGGGCGCGCTTCACGCGCGGGCCGTACGTCACTTCCTTGACGGTTCCGTTCCTGCTCGTGACCTGCTTCCGGCCGGACGGGCCGAGCAACTCTGCGGCACGGCAGATCAGGCGCGCGACGGCGCGAAAAGGAACTTCGGAAGGTTCGCGCACCATCGCACTCCTTGTTGGTGGCCAGGTCGCGGCTCCAGTTCTCGGCAATCTGCGCGACCGGGACTCCGGCCGACTCGGCGACGTCGCCCATCACCCGAGCCTGCGGCCGCCATCCGTTCAACCGCCGAAAGAGAGAACGCACGAGTATAGAGCGCACCGCATGCTCGGGACCGTAGAGGGGAAGCCTTGCTTTGACGATCTTCGGGTGGCTCGTGCGGTTCCGGAGCTGGCTGTTCACCTCGTCCAGGAAGTACGCCTGCTCCTTCGGATCCACGAGGTCCTTCGGGCTGTCACTGTACGACAGGTTCATGAAGCGCGTCATCTCCTCCGCCGGGGGCTTCTTGATGTCCATCTTTCCGACGCACTCCGCGCTGGCGAAGGATCCCCACCGGCACATCGTCCCGATGAACCGGCAGCAAAACATGTCGTGCTTCGGCGCGACGAACTTGTTGAAGTCGTCCCCCGAGAAGATGCTCACTTTCTGCAAGATCTGCGCGCCACGGCGCAGTCAGCCGCGCCGGCCAAAGGGTCGCGAGCGCGCTGCCGACCTCGAACCCTTGAAGGTAGAACGTGTGATCGCAGACGGCGACGACCTCCTTGTCGGGGTGCTGGGTCTGCTTCGCCAGCTTGTCGCGGGACTGGTCCGAAAGAGCCTTGTCGTCCTTCAGAAGGAATCTGCGGAAGTGGAAGAAGCCGCGATGGACCTTCTCCAGGCGAACGAGGATCCGTTCATTGCTCGGGACGTAGACGCTGTGAGGGCCCGTGAAGAAGATGCGCTCGCGGTGTGTCGTACTCTTCTGGAGAGCAGAGCGGGTCGTGATAAACGCGAACTGACCAACGAGCAGAAAAGTGCCGTTGCTGTCCTTCCCGCCAGGATACGTCGTCTCGAGATTTTCGAGCTCCGGGAGCTCTGCTGGTCGCTTTGGATAGCTATTGCGCGGCATAGCTGCGGACCTAGGCCCGCTGCGAGGCCGGGTCCGCCCAACGGGAGGCGCGAACGGCTAGCCAAACCCGCAGTTGGTCTACCCCACTGCGCTGACTTCCTACCCCCCGAAAATTAACCAAACCGCGAACCGTCAACCCCCGGACCAAGCGTCCGAGCTTTGCTCTGATTGGCTGAATTGTTTACGAGATTTTCGGCGCAGTCAAAAAAAATCGGCGGTTTTTCGGGGGGGGGCTGGCTTGAAACGGGCTGTGGGGGCAGGGGCTTGGGCGCATCCTTGAGGAGAGCTTCCGAAGTTCGAAGCCCTTCCGGAAGTAGAGCGACCGCGAGGTCACTTGCTTGAGGAGCGCCTCCACATGGGGCCGGTCCGCAGACAGTGCAGCGTTCGTGTCCGCAGCGCCGCGTCATCATGGCAAGATCAGCTGTATGATTGATAGACGTACTACGGTAGACAGCTGATCATGCCATGATGATCGATGACGTGAATTGCAATTGTAAATTGAATAAAAATGTACGCGGCATGCGCTCACTGAGGTAAAGCCTTCTTCAAATTAAATTAAACTGCCAGGCCCTGAGGCCCAGCTGCAGGCTGCACATTTACATGTACTACGGTATGTGTCTACTCATGATCCGATGATCATCGGATCATGATCAGCGAGCCTCAGGGCCTCGGACTCCGGTCCGGGATCATCGGATTGTACTACGGTATGACTGATCATCTAGCTATAGCTATATATAGGCACTTTATAACTATATATATGTGGACTCGAATTCGAAAAGACGCAATGAAGACATCGCGATCGACATGTAGCTATTCGACATGGACTCGAATTCGAAAAGACGCAATGAAGACATCGCGATGAAGACAATGAAGCTACAGACCAAATTACATCGAATTCGAAATGACGCACTGCGGTATTTAAACAAGAAAGCGAGCTCGAGCCGTAGTTTGAGATCGAAGCAAAGCGGAAAAAGCGAACTGGCCCCCAAAAAGGGTGGAAAAGTCACATGATCATGATCAGGCCAAGGGGTTGACTTTGGCGGGCCCGTGCCCCGTGCCCTCGTTTTGGCGGTGGGCGGGGTACACCAAAAAAAAATTTGCTCCCCTCTCGGGGTTATCGGACCGGGCCACGACGGGCATGATGACCCTTAACCGCAGCCTGCTCCCTCTGCGCGTTACTATGACGCACTGGACGGCCCACACCTCGAAGGTGAGTGCCGCTATGGGGTCCGCCCGGATTCGAGGCATTTCGGAGCCCTTCGAAGTCGGTTTCCGGGATTTTGAACCTTATTCAGGTTCAGCCGCCCCTCACGGTCGGAAATTCGTTCCCCTCGGAATCGAACCCGTGGCCCACGAGTGGCGAGCCGACGCTCTATCCACTCCGCCAAAGTTGCGGCGTGGGCGGGGTACACCGGTACGTAGGGGCGGGGCTCCCGATCCACGGTGAACGTGATGAGGAAGGGGGCTCGCGGGCTGCGGCACGTAGGGGCGGGGCTCCCGATCCACGGTGAACGTGATGAGGAAGGGGGCATGCGGCGGGGGCGAGAGGCCTGGGCCTGGGCCTAGGCCTAGGCCTAGGCCTCGGTGGGCGTTCTCCTCGCTCGCGGCCGAGCTTCGGCGGCTGCTCCGCTCGCTCCGGGGTACGCGCCGGACGACGAGGTACGAGCTCGAGGGGGCGTCGACGTCCCCCGAGAACGGCTCGGGGGTACCGGTACCGGCGGCGCCGGCGCCTCCCGTACCCCCGAAATCGACGGGGCTGCCGGCGGTCCCGCCCGGGCCGTGTCCGTGGCCCGCGGTAAAGCTGGAGGAGCGGAGGGTCGGGAGGCGCCGTATCGAGCCGGCAAGCGAGGCGGGGGTGGCAGGCTCCTCGGCGGGGTACGCGTGCGCGTGCGGCCCCTCGGCGGCGGCGCGCGGCTCGGTCTCGTACTCCCCCGCAATGGCGTCCCGGACCTCGGGGGATACGTGGATGCGGGAGGGCAGGCCGTCCTTCTCGAGCGCCGCGGCGCGCTCGATGGCGGGCCCGAAGAGGTCGAAGGCGGGCTCCGACGAGGCCCCCCGCCGCAGGGCCCAGCGCCACTCCGACGCGGGCTCGGAGGGCGGGGAGCGGGGTGCCGGGGCGGCGGGCCCTCGCCCGCGCCGCGACGGCGTCGAGGGCGGCGATGAGGCCGCCGGGCGCTCGGCCAGCTCCACAAGGCGGACCGCCTCGCTGGGGCCCGCCGGCTCCTCCAGGCCCAGCACCGCGTAGTAGGCGTCCGGATCCCCTACCCCATAGTTAGTTAACTCACCTGAGCCGGAGTGGGGGGGGGGGGGGCAGTACGGGCGCACCGACGAGCTATAGGCGGACGGCCCGCCGCGCCTCGGCCTCCGCGTCGACCTTCGGATCCGAATTCGAATTTTCGAATTCGCATTGGAGAGGGGTACGGGGCGGATTCGAAATTCGAACCTCCGTGACGAACTCGTCGAGGATTTGGACGAGGTCGGCCGCGTCCAGCAGCGAGGATCTGGAGCGGGCGCAGCGGTTACAATTAGGGGGCGCGATATCGATCCGGCGGGGGTACGGGCGAAGAAGAAGGTGAGGCCTAGGCCGGCGGGGGGGGGAGGAAGGGGGGTACGCGCGCACAGGGGCGTGAAGTCGACGATGTCGGCGCACAGGATCACGACTGCCCGGAACGAACAATCAGGGTTCGATCAAATAGAGGCGAGGGCCGGCTAATTACAAGGACAGTTCGCTCCTTCCAAGCTAATCAAAAGTCTGTAAATCACTCTCCAGGATCTGGAATTCGAAGATCTAATTACAATAACGCACCAGAGGGGAAGCGGAGGGTGCGGGAGCCGTCGAGGGCGCCCTCCTCGCCCAGCATGCGGCTGAGGACGGCGGAGGGCAGCGAGAGCTCCAGCAGCCGCCGCTACGACGCCTGCGGGGCAGAGGGGGAGAGAGGGGCCCTTTAATCAGCTCGGCCTTGGGAATTATAATTAGACTTCTAATGAGCTTTAAGTAGCCTTAGTAGAAGGAAGTAGAAGGCCTCACAAAAAGCTTAGGAGGAAGGATTTGGCGTTCTTCCTTGGCTGTTAATACGGCTTCACTGGCTAGGAATTGGCTATAGATAGAAGAGAGCTTTAGCTTCCTAACTTGTGAGGGACGCACGGACTCAGCCGCACGGCGGCGGCAGCTCGAACTCCCGGCGCGCCTGCAGGACAGAGAGAGAGAGAGAGAAGTTAAGCATTGGATCACGGGTTGGCTTTGTAGTTAGCCTTGAGCTATAGAAGGAGAAAGCTTAGGGGGGCCTAGGCCTAGGCCTAGGTCTAGGCCTCAGCCTTGGCCTCGTACGCGCCTCGTACTCGTTGACCCAGCCGAGGATCATGATCAGCCTCAGGAGGAGTTAGACTTCTATTTGTAGTTAGCCTTCAGCTATAGAAGAAAGGAAGCTTAGGGGGGCCTAGGCATAGGCCAAGGCCAAGGCCAATTGCAAGGCCTTAGCCTGAAGCTTCGAACTCGCGGCGGACCTCGTACTCGTTGACCCAGCCGAGGAACTCGAGGCTATCGCGCGTAAAAGGGGGCTCTAACGGCTGGCCCGTCTGAGCTCTTAGTGCGGCGGGGGGGCCCGTCAGGGGGGGTATGGACGAAAACCGCGCAGGGTTTAA
The DNA here is from genome assembly GCA_004431415.1 of Cyanophora paradoxa. NCBI lineage: Eukaryota > Glaucocystophyceae > Cyanophorales > Cyanophoraceae > Cyanophora > Cyanophora paradoxa. The sequence continues at coordinate 36,341 of QPMI01000609.1, read as the reverse complement.
GAGTTACACCAGAACCTGAAGGGGAGGGGGTACGGCAAATCGAAACGGGTTTGGCCAGTGGGTTTGGCCGGTTCTCGGGAGCATTCAAAAATGGAGGGAGAGCAGGACGCCCGGGACGCCCCCGCGGCCAAGCGCGCCAAGAAGGAGGTCAAGCTGTGCGAAGGGGAGGCGTGCGTGGCCTCCGGGAAGCCGAAGCGGGCCCAGGATGGTTTCGACAGGTGCGGGGCGTGCGGTGGCGGCACCCGCTGCGGGTGCGGCCTGCTCCTGAGCCGGGCCACGCTGCGTGCCGGGATGTGCAAGAAGTGCCAGGTCCGGGATGCGCGGATGAAGGCCGCCCCCGGGACGGACCCCCGGAGCCTGCCTTGCGCCGAGTGCATCAGGGCTGGCCTGAAGATGCCGATGCGGAACCTCCCCGGCCACGTCCAGCCTGCGGGCTTCTGCAAGGAGCACGCCAAGCGCGAGATGTGCGGATGCGGCCGCGATTACTTCAAGGAGCTGGGCCAGGACGCCTGTCGCCTTTGCTTCAGGGAGGCCGCCGGGAAGAAGTGCATCAAGTGCAAGGCGGACCCGCCCATGGAGGGTGACGCCTGCTGCAAGGCCTGCAAGCCCCTGTGCGACATGCCCGGATGCACCCGGCCCCGTCAGTTTGGGATCCGCTGCGGACCGTGCATGCTCAGCGTCCCCAAGCAGAAGTGCTACAACGTCGATTGCCGCCTGGCCACCTACGCCGAGCCCCTGGTCCCCCGGCGCGGCCCCCCTACCATGCCCCTGTGCACCTGGTGCGCCACCCCGGAGCAGTTGCGGCCGCCGAAGGAGAAGAAGATCGAGGAGCTCTTCCGCAACCCGAACACGGCCAAGTGGCGGCCCCTGATCGTGGACCACTCCACGCAAAAGGGCTTCGTGATGGCCACCATGGACTTTGGCGACAGGCTTGTCTACGTGTACACCTCGCACGGCCGCCACCCCGAGCCGCCCAAAAACCCGGCCAAGCCTGGGCAGAACGTTCTCGATGAAATCAAGGAACCACTCCTTCGTCTTGTTGATTGGGTGCTGGTAGTTGTCTTCCCGGTGAATCAGGAGGCGGGGCTGGGACCGCGTGGCCCGCTTCCATACCAGGCGCCTCGTGCGGGCGACCTGAGCGGACCCGTCCCGCAGCCACCCAAATGGTTCATCGAGCACGAACATCTCGGCGACCATCCTGCGGTTCCTCTCCTCGGAAGGGTCGTCCCTGGCTGCAAAAGGCTCTATCCACATCGCCCGTAGGAGGCGGCGGATCTGAGCTGCCGTGAACATGTTCTTCATGCCGGAGAGCACGCCCTGCCTGGACCCTTGCAGGTCCTCTGCGCCGAGCTTGGTGCGCAGTGCGCCCTCGAGGGCTCTCCGGACGTTGAAGTAGACTGCCCGCATCTCCAGCGTCGGGGACTGCCAGGGGTTGCCCGTCTCCCCTGCACGCTCGGCGAGCTCGTCCGCATGCCGCTCCCCGCGCCCGGAGACGAGCCCCGGGTGGTTGTGGCGCCTGAGGGTGGTCTCGTAGTCCGGATCGCCCCCGGCGGCCCTTTCATTGTTACAATTCCTGTCTAGCCGTGATGGACTCGTGCCGGGCCGCGCGGGACGCCCTGGGCCCCGATGCGGTGCGGAGGGCGCGGTTCGCCCTGCGCGCCCTACGCTTCGGGCGGCTGTTCTCGCGCACCGTGCCGCCCATCCTCTGCAAGGGCCCCGCCAGCTACGTCGAGCTCTCGTCGCGGCCCGAGAAGATCCACCGGCTGATCTACGACTCCCACGGTGCCGGCGAGACCCGCTACCTCAACGAGCACCAGGGCATCGTGGTCTGCTTCAGGCGCGACGGCTCCCGGTACACAAACTACCTCTCCTTCCGCCCGCGGTTTTGCGGCCGCGGAACCACCCGGCCCATGTGACACATGCGCAATGAAAGTACGGAATTGGAAAGCCTGGCCGTGCTGTACATCCGGCTAGCTGGTGGGGCGGGGTGGGCGGGGCCTAGTCCATGTCGGACTCCTCGAACTCCCCATCGGAGCCTTCCTCGGGCTCCTCCACCGCCGGCTTGGCCTTGGGCTCGGTCTCGGCGGCCTTGTCTGCCTTTGGCTCCTCGGCCTCTGGCTTGGTCTCTGGCTCCCCGGCCTCTTTGGCCTCCGCGGTCTTCTCTGCCTCGACGACGGGAGCGCTCTCCTTGGCCGCCGGCGCCTCCCCAGGGCCGCCGGTCGCCGCGGGAACGCTCTCGTCCGCGCTCAGCTCGTCGAGGTCGATTGGCTCCTTCTTCGGCTTCTTCTCGGGGCCGCCGCGCTGCTTCTTCTGCTGCTGCTTCTTGCCCATGGCTTCTGCTGCTGGTTTGGTCTGCGAGGTGGCTGCAAGGTGACCGGGGATTGCCCCCGCCGGCTATAAGTACTCTCTTCCTCGTGATATCATCCGGAAGGAGCGCAAACATGTCTGCACGGGAACAGGCCTCTGCAATAGCCACTGCCCCCCCTCGACGTGGCCGATCGCCGATTGCAAGGACGGAACCCTCTGCACTGCGACCGGGGTTTGTGATGATACGTGTCCCCCGGGCTGGTACCGGGTGTACAACTGCCCCGACGGGATGAAGTGCTCCCCTACAGGAACCTGCAACACGACCTGCCCCTCGGGACAGGTACCGATCTGGGGTCGATTCTTCGTCCCAGCCCCCAGTGTACCAGTCGGCATCCCACTCGTCGATCTCGACCGGCCCGCTGGATTGTTCGATTGGGGGGGCAACAAGCACGGGACCCGCGGAGGGTAAGACGGAATCGGGAGGGATGTAAGGAGACTGCACCTCGGGAATCAGCTTTTCAAGCTCATCCGTGTAGTCCCACCCATCCGCACCTCCCTCATCAGTGATAATCGGCCCGGCAGATCCTACAGGGGCGCCTGGCACGGGGGCTGTCAGTTGGGGCTGCTGGGGGATGGATGGAGCCGCTGCAGGGGGAGGCCTGGAGGGCAAGGGGGCAGCCTGGATCGGGGCCTCGCTCTTGGGCACGCCCTGGTCGTCCCTTGAAAACCAGAAGAGTGCCAGAACCGCAAGGGTCGCCAGGAGAAGGATTGGGGCCACCGGTATCCCGCCTCTGTCCTTCATTCTTCACTCTGGTCAGTATTTTTTTCCCCCCCAACAACCTAGCAGCGTGCCCTTTGTTGTTGTGCAATGCAGGCCGCCCCGGTTCCTATCATGGCCCCGCCGTGTCATCTTTGATGTGGAGGGCGAAAACCTGCACTGGCGGCTCTGGGGCCGCAGGGCCAACGGTGGACCAGGCAAGACCCAGCGCGCCTGCACCGTGCTCGATGGCATCAAAGCCAAAGGAGGTCCCTGGGTCGACCTCAAGGGAGGGCTCCCAGCTGTCCTCTTGGCCCTGAGCTCCCCGCTGTTCTCGGCCGTCAAGACTGTGGACATCGTTATCGGGTGGAATTACGCCCAGGGCCTCGTCGTCGAGGACGAGATCCACAAGCAGAAGAAGCGCGGCGCAAAGTACGGAAAGCACTGGTGTCCCCGTCAGCTCAACCAGCGCTGGTTCTTTCCCAAGGAGATGACAATCCACATTGCCCCGAGGCTGGACAGGCCATCTGTTCTGCATTAGGAGGAGGGTCGCGCCGGTGGCCGTTAGCTTTTCGGACATGGCGGGGTGGGCTCGGGATCACCGCAACATAATATATTCTGGGCCATGGTGTTTTTTTCTGACCGCAGAGCAAACCCAAACCCTTCGATGGCCTACGCAGGCATGCAAGGCGCGTGGGCACGCGGCCTGCAGAATGCTGGGGATGCTTACAATAGCGTGGGGGGCCAGGTGGCATCCGGCTTCCAAGACGCTCGGCTGGGGCTCTCCCGGTTCGGGCACAACCTGGGAGACGTGACGCGGGCGGCCCTGCGAACCTCGGCCCGCAGCTCCGGAAGGGGCGTGTTGGCGTCGAACTTGCGATCGAACTGGATGCCCTGCCTCTGCATCATCATGGCCTTGAACTGCGATAGAGCTCGACGGCATGACCCTTTTGAGTGTCTAGGATACCTAGCAGAAATATATTTCAAGTGACAGTGATTCTGGGGGCAGTTTCAATCCATTCTCTGTACACATCGCACACACATCAAGGCAGGCCGACGTGCCCGGTGACCACAAACTTCCTTCCGTCGGCCTCGAGGGCCTTAAAGGCAAGGGCAGAGGCCGAATTGGGCCTCCCCTCGGGAACGATGCAGCTGCGGAGGTACACGCCCGCTGCGTTCTTGACCAGCTGGCCCAGGAATGCAGGAGAGGCCTCGAGCTCTCCCAGGGGCACCACGTCCATGACAACCTTGACGGTTCGATCCGGGCGCCCCTCCAACACGGCCGCCGCAACTGCCAGAGCCCCGCGGGCCGTTTCGTACACCGGGTTCAACCACATGGGTTCGTGGGAGATCTGTAGAACGACGGGGCCGTCCGGTAGGGATGCGAGGATGGCCTCCGCCAGGATCAAGGGGGGCACAACATCGTACTCCGAAGCCGCGTCCAGCCGGAGGCTGCAAAGGCGGCTGTCCATCGCCTCACGTGGTTGCTGACCCACCTGGACGAGCCCCATGCTGCGATGGCAAGGGACGCTAGGCAGTCTTGTAAGATCATCGGCGGTTTCTTTGGTTGAATGGCATAAACCACTGATATCAGCTGCAGCCCTCGGGCCAACCCAGCAGGGGCCAACAAGATCAAGCGCCTTGCAGAGAGGATGGAAAGCGGTGACATCAATACCGGAAACTACGGGTTCGGCTTGATCGCCGTTCGCAGGGGGGAGCAGCAGTGGTCCGTTATTGCCGAGTGTGCGTCGGAAGAATCGAACACCCCGGCCCTGAACCCCCCCGATTCTATCCTCTCCACCCGGGCATCCATCCTCTTCCCATCCTCTTAGGTGGCAGCGGCGGCTGCTGCGGTGGCAGCAGCCGCCGCGGATGTAGGTGCTTTCGGTTTTGATTTCCCGAAACGAATGACAAGGAAGGCAATGACCACTATGCCCGCCACGATGAATAGAATACTTGTTGTCAAGCTATTGAAAAGCCCGGCCGCGGATGCTTTCGACTCAAGCTTAGCGTCCACCTCGTTGATCATGTCAATCGAGCGCCTGGTCGAGGAGCTCACCAACAAGGATGTCTACTACAGCATGTACAAGCTCATGCACTCCCACGCGTCGGTTAGGGGCTGCCTGGTCACCAGCCTCAAGAACTGCCTGACGATGGAGTTTCCCGAGCTTGTGCGGGACCGGCACATATTCGCGTACCGAAACGGGGTCTACTGCGCCCCCCAGGTCTTCTAAAAGGGTCCAAACCCACACCAGCTGGTCCTGAAGATCGACATGCAGAACATGGACTGCGAGCATACGGATGGCAACGGAAAGCGAAAGGCAAGCACACGATCAAGCTGGACGGTAGGAGTGGAGATCAGCCGCGCCTGGGAGGGCGCTGGTACCCCAACACCGATATCTGCACGAACGGGTGTCCGGCGGACCGCCCCATCAGGAGCAGGTGCAGAACGACGGTGACGGGGTCTCGAACTGTTTCAACAGACTCTGCCGGCATTTGGCTGCTTTTGCAATGTAGCAGAGAGTTTGTGGTGGGCCGGGGGGACGCGTTCAGGCGTCTGGGTCCGATCCGACTTTTTGTGGTCCTTTGGGGTACCATGCCAGCCCTTGCCCCGGTGGGGGTTAAGCCCTGCACGTAGACTTCCCAGATGACCAGCATGGACCTGCAGGACCTCCTGTACCGTGCCCAGACCCAGGGAAATGCGACCACGGCCACCAACCTCGGCCCCCAGGGCCTTTGAAGAGGGGGGTGGGACACTCAGCTCCGTACATCACTCCCTCCCTCCACGCATCCATCAAGGTCGATTCCAGGGCGCTTCGGGGAGGTGATGACGCAGACATCGCCTGCTGGGGCGATCCTTCCTGCGCTCCCGTGGATGCACGGTGGTCTCGTACGAGCTGCACTCCTACACGCGCTACTGCAGCCGCTTCGGGGCCCCCGGCGACATGACGCCGGCCGCTTCCAACTTCTTCACGTGGGTGAAGGCGTTCGTCCCGGAGCACGCCCGTCCGTCGGAGATCACCATGGTCCAGGACATCCCCCGGGCCCCCTTCAAGGCCGTCGAGCTGCTGGCCTGCATCTCCAAAATCGGAGCGACCACCCTCGCCCTCAAGAGACCGAATGGCAGCGGGCCGGTACCGGTGGAAATCGGCAGTCACGTCTCCACCCGCACCAGGGCAGACCTCAGCGTCGCACTCTCCCGCCTCGCTCGGCTCTCCTGCTCCTCCGCGGAACTCGGTGGCGTCCTCAAGGCCGCCGGCAAGGCGAACGTCCAGGCCCCCCTCCCGAACCTCAGGACGCTAGAGCTGACGGCGGAGGGCGAGGAGGACTGGCTCCCGGGGACACCCCTGCCGTCGGTCGATGATCTCACGGTTCTCATCGCAAACGCCAGCTCCCACCCGCCGCCCTGGGAGATCGACATGCCCGGGGTTGGGGCGGCGTTTCCCAACATCCAGCGGTTCACCGTCCGCCGATACCCAGAGGACCCCAGCCGCTCGTTCAGAATGTCGGAGGCGTCCGCCGGGAGCCTCGGGGGCCTCATGAGCATCCTCGGGGTGCCCGGAGAGCAGCAAGCGGACGACCCTTCCACGCTGGGGGCCTGCTTCTACTGCATCCCGCACAACGAGGCCGGCCCCCGCGAGGTCACCTTCACCGCCAACACCTGCTCGACCGAGGTGGTCCGGTGCATCCTGCGGAGTGCGAAGAAGTGGGAGTCGCTCGAGAAGCTCATCATCATCAGCGGCAACCTGAAGCGGCGCGAGGGTCCCATCAGCTTCCCCCTCGAATCCTTTTCCCTGCCGAGCGCCCTCCGCACCCTCGAGATGCACATCCCCGTGATGAACATGGCAGACACCGCCGCCGGGATGTCGCACGAGGAGGGGGTTGCGAGCACGCTTGCGAGTCTTACCGGCATGTTGCTCCTGAATCTCGGGATGGAGATGGCCACCATCTCCGTCTACGGCCACGAGGGCGACGGGCTCATCCAGCCCTTCGTGTCCGCCTCTGTTCATCCTCGGTGTAGTGCCCTCTACTTTTTCTCGGTAGCAGGTTGTGTGTGTTGACTCGATGCATGTCTGGTCGGACAGGTATCGACCAGGCGGTTATCCTGATCATCCTGATAGCGGCCGCAGCCTACGCTACCTTCCTGTCGGTCCGCGCCTCCAGATCAAGGGCACGAGATCTCCTGGAGGTCACTGGAACAACCTCCCCCGAAGAGAACAATGTTGTGTTCAACTGCCGGCTGGGGGAGCCCCCGGATGCATGTGGAATATGTGGGGGTGACAACTCTACGTGCACCTCCAAGGGATGCCCCCCTGGGATGATTCGGGATGCGTGCGGCATGTGTGGTGGCAATGGGAACCTCTGCACAGACAGGGGATGCCCAGCGGGCATCCACCGTGACGACTGTGGAGACTGTGGGGGCAACGGTTCGGCCTGCCGGGGTCCCGGGTGCGAGATGGCCAGCTCTTACAGAAACGGCTGCGGGGATTGTGCCTTTGAAGGGGAGACGCCCAATGTCTGTCCCGCCACCGGATGCCCCCCCGGTGAGGATTCCACCTCCCGCTCCTGGTGCAGAAAGATACTGAATCCGGCAAGTTCTTCGTCCACGGGAGGACCGAAATTGCCGGAACGACCAAGTGGACATCGGACCGGCTCGGGGATGACGAGGAGGCCGCCCAGTTCGACACGCTCGAGGAGGCGATGGCACACCGCCTTGACCTCCTGATGGAGATGGGGTTCACCCACTTCCGCCCCATGCGTCCGGACCAGCTGCAGAAGTGTGGGCTGTAGGGGGTAGCGTCCCGTGTACTGCCAATATGAGCGAACTGGAAGCCGATGCAGCAAGCCGGGCCTGCCTTAGAGTCCAACGACTCGCAGGAGCGCAGAGGGCCTTTGAAACCCTGGTAGGCCAGGGCGGATCCCTAGAGGGGCCCGCACAGGAAGGCTCGATGGCCTTGGCTCTTGGCTCCATGCACTGCCTCTTGGAGGGGGTCGCCTTTCACTGTGCCTCGTGCATGCCGGACTACCGTGACAACGGGACTCCTGCACCCCCCTTTGCCTCTTATCCTTTCGGTGGCAAGCACTTTCCATCGCTAGCCAAGCACCGTGCGACCCTCAGGGAACTGTACGCCCGGCACCACCGCGTTTGCGCGGGCCGGAAAAGATTCAGCCCCCAGGGTGGAATGCATATGGCGTCCTCCTCGTCGTCCTCCTCCCGGCCCCGCCCGCAGTCGGCCTCCTCCGGTACTGGAGCCGGTCGTCTTTCGGAACAGGTGGCCGATCCAGGGCAGGGAGTTCTGGGTGAAGCGTGTGTTTCCGGCGTACAGACAGTAGGCCTTCGCACACCTGCGGGGCCTCCCAGGCCTCGAGGAGGTCTACCTGGATGGACGCATCTACAACTACTCGGTGCCGCGCTACATCGACCCCCTTGCCTTCTCCAGGGCAAAGGACGACATCCCCAAATCGCTCCGGACGCTCGTCGTCACCATCCAGGTCGGCATGTACCGCAATGTGGGCAGCGGTCTGGTTTCCTCTGATTGGCAGATTTGCCGGGTTCGTCCTGTCCCTCACCTCTATTTCCCTGCGTGCCGCATCTACCCTGCCCATGAACTCTCTTGTGACCTTGACAGCGGTCGCTAGGCCCCTGCCGGCCTGCGTGAGGTAACCAAACATTCGCGCCCCTGCACCGGCCTGTGGAACTCGTCGAGCCGGGTAAAAGCTGGGGCGGGTCGGGTCGTACCGGGGTGGGGGGCGGAAGGGGGCCGGTAGACCATCTGGGGGCGCGGGCCGTACTGGATCGGACCGGGTTGGGGGGGCTGTGTTGCGTGGAGGGGGCGGGTTGTAGTTGTACCTGGTTGGGGGGCGGAAGGATGCATTGCCGGCTTCCACCTGCCCCGCCTGCTGTACCTGGAAGAGCGTGCGGTTCATCGCAACGGGCCTGTTATCTTCCAGGCACCTCACCTTGGCCTCTACCCAGGTTTTGAAGCACGCAAGGCAGAGTCTGCCGTGCGCGGGGTTCCTGCAGAAATTGATGGGAGCCCCCTGGTGCATCTAAGACCGTTGCTGTTGAGGTCTTGCACGACCTCGGGACCGTGCTGAGCTGCACAGTCATCTTCCTGGACCCTGCGATGGACAGGATCACCAGGGACCACGACCACAAGCTAGTCGACTTCCTGTACGGCACGCTCTGGAACAGACCGGTCGCCGAGGGGCAGCTCCTCATCCTACCGGGCTTCTCGCACCCCGACTGCCCCGAGCTGTCGGAGGTTCGCGTGCGCGTTGCAGATCTCACCATCGTGGGCGGAAGTGACGCGCTCATCACGTGCAATTCGTGCATCCGGGTCTCGACTTTCAACGTGTACAACTTCGAGCACCTGACAAAGGAGCAGCTGCGGATGAACGCCGCAAAGGTCCTCCAGGATGCGAGCCTCGACAGGGAGGGGATCATCAAGGCCATTTCCAAACTCCTCGCCCTCCCTCAGGCCCCCACCCCCCTTTGATCGCCGATTACGCTCATCCTGTATTATTTTCTTGCCCGCCTTGCAACACGACCGGGGGAATGACGCAGACGAAATCAAGCCGTGTTTACAAGCCCGTGGGAAAGGCGACAAAGGAATACTATGAGCTGCAGGAACTTGAAAAGAGAATTCCGGCCATCATAGCGCGCAGGGACGCGCTCGTACGGGCCTGGCCCCTGGAGATAGACGAGCTTCACGGGCAGCTTTTTGCACTGGAAGCCGAGCTTGCCCGCATGAGAACAACGGTTGGTTCACGGAAAGGGAGCCTGAGGCCGCGGGCCGTGGAAGCGAGCCACAAGAAGGCCATTCAGCGAATGAAGAGTCAGATCCATTCCCGGAGCGCCTGGTACTCCAGGTCGATCGATCGAGACAACGAGTACATAGAGTGGGCCCAGAGCAGGGCCGTCCATCTTGTGCTCAGGGTGCAGGCATCCAAGAAGGTGGGCCGCAGCCGGCCTGTCCAGAAGAAGATGCCCGGTTGGAATGCATCATTCAGGCTTGTCAAGGTCTCTGCATAAACAGCGTGTTCGTGGCCCCCCGATTTTTCCCCGCGGCAACACCTGAAGGATGCCGCCCGGGGGTCAGAGCCTGCACCTCAGGAAGTTCGATCCGAAACACTTCTCGGGTTACCGAGTCTTCGGTGTGATTGGGCGGCGGGGTTCAGGGAAGACAACCCTGATGCTCGATCTGATGTACCACTACCGGCACATAGATTCCGGGGTCATCTTCTCCCCCACGGAATCGCCGGCGAACCCAACATGGTCCAAGCACTGCCCGGGCCTGTTCATCCATGCAGAGTACGATCCCGATGTCATCAAGGGAATCGTCAAGAACCAGCAGAGGATTGCGAAGACGGGACAAAAGCCACCTGGCGTGTTCATCGTTCTGGACGATTGCCTTTTCAACAAGAGTGCGATCGCGAACGATCGGTACATGCGCTACGTCTTCATGAACGGGAGACACAACGGCATCCACTTGGTCATAGCGGCCCAGCCCCCTGCCGCTGTCCTGACAGGCCCCCGACCTGGCAGGCAGCCTGCTGAGTTTAGGCGACTCGACATCCACCCGCAACCAGTAGCAACCCGTAAGCGTCCTCTGGCTTCCCCCGAGGAGGAGGAACCTGCACCACACCGGGCAAGGCACGAAGGGCCTCCCCGGCCCAACTTACCATTCCCTATTGCTTACAATTACGGCCAGCCCGCTCGGGATGCTGCGGTAACCATCCCGGAACCCCCCCGCCGCGTGCCTACCCCACCCGCCGCCCAGCCTTTTGATATTTCACAAGTGCGGTACAACTACGATACCGATCCTGCGGGAAGTATGCCTAACCCACCAGCCGCCCGGCCTTTCGATATTTCGCGAGTGCGGTATAACTATCCGGAACCCCCTGTTCGGGTGCCTACCCCGCCCGCCGCCCAGCCTTTCCGCATTTCCCAAGTGAGGTACAACTATCAGGAACCGGTGCCCACCCCGCCCTCCGCCCAGCCTTTCCGCATTTCGCAGGTGCGGTACAACTATGACCGCCAGCCCCCAGCCCGTGTCCAGCCCCGCGTCTCTTCTGGGGGGGACCTACAGTTTCTGGGCTCCTTCGGTCCATCGGATTCGCGCCCCCGTGATGGCAAAACTGCCCGAGACGCTATCCAGATATCCGATTAGTCGTGTAGGAAGAATTATCTGCGTTTATAGGATTTGCGTACAATGTCTACTGGGGCAATTTTTCAAGAGTTCAATGCCCTTAGGTGGAAATTTGAAGATCGAATTCAAAATGATCCAACGCTCATCCCGGATCACGATTCCATTCAAGACATACGAGGTATTTTCATGGGCATTTCTTCAGCGCTACAGAGGCTTGGCGGCCCCTCATATAGGTTTTCGAGTGCGAGTTTCGATGCCAACATGCCGAGCCACCGCTACATCCCACCCCATTTGATTGATCAGATCTGCTCTGACATAGATCTGGGGAAAGGCTCGTTTGGTATCGTGGGAAAATGCAGTCTCCAGGGGGGCGAATCCCCTGCATCCCTGGGGGTTGCAGTAAAGAGGGCATCCACAAGCTCGAGCGCCAAATCCTGCGTTGGTTCGAGTGTGGCCTCCATGGACTCGATCTGATGAGATGCCCAAGAATTGAATCCAGCCAGGCCGCCGGGTTCCAGGGCCGCAAGGAGCTCCAACGCATGGGCGTGTGCCTCGGTCCTGCTTCCGAGGGCGACCTGGACGTTTTGCCGGAATTCCTTAGCGCTGCGATTTGACATCTGTCCAGTTTTTTACAAACCGTGTCGACCCCCTCGATTTCGAGAGCCCCCCCCTTATGGGTCTCGATCGAAGTTTTCACAAAAAAACTTTTTTTTCATCGCGACTCAAAAGTTCGTCTCATATAGGCCGGACTCAATTTCGAAGAGGTCGACACGGTAGTTCGGCGGCGTGCAGGTCATCTCGGGTGCCGGGCTCGGGGGTGAGCGGTCTGGCCCGCTCCCAGTCATCCGCGGGGGGTTCTTGGTCCCGAAGTGTGGGGCATCGTGCATCTCCTCGGCGGGCCCAGCGATGTACCGCTGCATCCGGGACGCCGCGCTGGAGAGCGGAGAAGCGGGGCTGAACATCTTCGCGATCCTCAGCTCGTCCAACCCCGGCGCGACCGCCGTCGATGACGAGGCCGTCCTGTCCGTCTTGAAGCGTGCGCTCGAATGCATGTCTCAGACGGAGGGGATCGATATCCCGAAGACGATCGTCGCAAACTGGACGAAGAAGATAGAGGGTATCCTTGGAATTACAGGATCCCACGGGTACCGCCAGTGCGGCTGCAAGTCCAGCGCCCCCCCTGCGGCCGCCCCGGTCCACTACGGGGGCTTCCACCAGACCCACACGTACCACCAGTGCGGTGCCATGAGTTCTCGCAAGGAATTCGTCACCCCCAAGTTCTTTTAGCGCTCGAGGCCTGCCGAACCACGGTTGAAAGCCGGATTCGATCTGCAGTACGTACCCCCATTCCGTCGGGCGAGGTAGTAGTACAGCCAGTAGAAGGGGCCCAGCGCGGCGGACATGATCAGCCCACCCGCCTTGGCCCAAGAATCACCCTTCCTGGAGAGGCACACCACGCTCCATACAAACCCCGCTAGCCCGGCCAGGACCCAGGCGATGCCGAGGGCCGTCAGCACCCTCGCCCGCTTCGTGGGCCATCGTTGAACGCCCCCCTGCTCCTCCTCTTCCGTGTACCGGTTGGAATCCGCCATTGTTATTTCGTAGTGCACCACAAAAAAATATCAGGACAGAATAGGATTACCTGGAATGAGCTCCTTTGCAGTTGATCCCATTCGCCACCCCAACATAGATCGGGCGGATGCAGTGACGACACCCCTCGTGTTCTCGTGCCAGTTTCCCAAGATCATCAAGGCTTGCTACGGTACAGGAACGGACCTCACGTGCCCGAGTCACCAGAATGCGGACTTCACGGCGCATCTTCAGCAGAGGGTGGAGAACACATCGTGGCCGGGGACCACCCTCTCTCCGATGGCCGGGGGCGACGGCACCTGGGGAGTGGATTCCTACAGGGGCTACGGGCAGGGCGGCGACCCGGCCTACGAGAGCTCCAAGAATCTCCGTGTTTCCTACTCCTGCGTCGATGGGTGCACCATGCGCCAGGGATCGGACTGCAGGACGGTGGTCGGTATGTTCTGCGCCGCGAACCCCAACGATCCCCGGTGCCCCCGTAGCGATCAGGGGACGGGCACCGGATCCGGCGCCGGAACGGGATCCTCGTCCGGCCTGGGAACCGGAACAACAACCGCAGATCTCCTTACGCAGGCCGGTGCCGGCCCCTCCACTTCGACGACTTAGCGCCTCTGATCCCAGGGAGACCAAGGATGATGCAGCCGATCCCGCAACTTTCATGAGGTGGTACACGATCTCGGAGGGCGACCTGAAGCGGGAGTGCCTCCTTGCGTGGTCCAGGATCGCCACCAGCAGGGCGAGCGGCCCGGTTGCCGGCATACTCAAGAGCATGGACCAGTTCTACCTCGAGCCAAGCAGAACCCAGATCAGCATACTTGGGGAGCTGGGCAGGGGAAACAACGGTGCAATCTACGTGATCAAGAACCCCACCGGGCAGGGTCCGGAGCAGGTTGTTCTGAAGGTTCCGTTCACTGCCAAGTTCGGAATCGACGAGACGGTCTTCGAATTTGCGGGGCTGGACCCAGCCCCAGAAGCTGGCGGCCGAAGTCCTGATCCGCCAGGCTGAATTCCACAAGCTCCAGGAGTACACGGCGATGATCGTACAGGGGCACGATCCCTACATCCGCACCATCACACCCCGGGGATTCGATGCGGAGGGCGGGATCCACCTGTCTGCTAGATGGAATGATGGAAATCTTCAAGCGAACCGGGCGTCTTGTTATCCCTGAGAACCACATTGAGGTCGTGGAGGCAGGGCCCAGCCGCGGTAAACGCAAGCGACCCACGTCGATTGAGAATAATTATACCCCAGAAGAGCTTGCGGTTATTCACGCGAGGCCAATTGGGAATAAGTCGCTGCTGGGATCGCTCGCGAACAAGAACGGCCCAACGGCGGCCTTGCTCAAATTGTATGGTCCCGCGCTTGACAGATTCGGGACGGATATGACCATCGATGAGCAGGAACGGTATCTCACCAACAACCCCCGGATTGTAATTACCCAGGAGTATCAAAGCCCCCCCAAGCCCAAGCGGTCGCGGGCCCGGCGTTCGTCCGTTCCCATTGCCATGGCAGTTCCGGAGCCCCAGATCCTCCTGCTGACCGCACCCCCTCCTCGTCGGCGTTCGAATGCATACGTGCGCAGGGCCACGGCGGCTGTGGTCCGCCGTGCCCTTGCGAGCGCTCGGTCACGTCGCCGCTGATTCCTCGGCCTTTATCTATCACAGCACTCTGGCGGGTCTCGATTTTTTCCATATGCAAGAAGGTACGTGAATATGAATCTTTTGCCCCCGCCCATCCCTCCCCCTGGTGCCCTTAACCGGGGGGCCGAGTGGCGTGTGTCCGCGATGGAGCGAATTGAAGCCATTCTAGATTTCATAGAGGGTATAGATCCCCAAAAGATGACTTGGGTTCCGCCCGACGAGCTCCGTCTTCATACGAAATCCATTGAAAAGGCATTTACTATTGTCTCGGTGCTGATGGAGGAAGCCTTCCGAAAGGCCAACCTGTCGAACCGGCGCATCGTATTCGAGGGGGTACGTGCCGCCCTGCGCGCCGCCTCCCCCGCGAAACGAGACGAACTAGCCCTTTTCGCAGGTGTTCTGGTGGACATCCCGGAAACTGGGGTGATTCGGAATCCGAGCGGATCATATTCGTCGGCATCCGTTTCAGGTCACAGCTGAGGCGCCCCGAACAGTGGACGCCTCCCTACTACGTGGCTCCTGTGGGACCCCGGTTCGGACGGGACATGCCATTTCAGAGGGTCAGCGCCAGGCTCTCCCGTCGCGATGCCTCCTCCGCCACCTTCAGCGTCTGGTACACTATCGGCATCTCCCGGATCCGTTCCTGGGTTGCCGGCATGCCCAATTCGGAGCGGGTTGTGGATGTACCTCTTTTGCGCCCCACGCCGAGCCTGGGAGACGGCCAGAACGACGGGGAGCCTGGAAACGAGTACCTAAGAGCCAATGAGTGCATGGGCCTACACCCAACGGGCCAAGCTGGAGATCCTTGCTCGTTACAGTGTTTTACTCCCGTGACTCGCTGCGAATGTATACCAGACTGAATTCAAACATCCGAAATATCGCTATCTTCATCTACTTCTTCTTGCCTTGGCCCAGGCCTCAAGCCAAGGGCGGGTACCTTTCGCACCTGCACACCACCCCCCTTTGCACCCTTCCCCCCTCCGCCCGGGATCCGCGACCCGTCATCCGAATCGGAGGTATCGTCGCCCTTGGGGTCAAAGTACTTGAGGTGGTACTTCCAAAAAGCCATGCTCCCTAGCCTGAAGGCCGGGTGCTGTTCCGCGAGGTACCAGAAGCACACGTCCTCGGAGCGGGCGGCACCCGGCTTTGTGTTATCCCCCACAATGACCCCAAAGTTCTGGGTTACCTGGGAGAACACCTGCTTGAATGTCGGGTAATCGAAGTAGCCGAAGAAGTTACGCCACAACTCGTGGGAGGGTCCCGCCTGGTACATCCTGTGATCACGGAAGGAGGGGGTGCGGAACGAGGGGTAGTCGAGCGAGTAAGACCGACGTGCATCCCGGTTAAAAAAGGTGTGGGTCGGCAGCCTGTAGTACAGCGGAAACATAGGGCGATCGCTAGAGTCCATGGTAGCCACCAGGGTCGTCGGATCCCTGTGGGCCCGGAAAATCTTTTGGGCCCTCTCTGGCCTCCCTGAGCTCATCCCGCCTCCGGATCCTGTTCACAAGGTACCGGAGCGCAAAGTCGCCCATCGTCATCTTAACGCTGGGCAGGAAGGTGTTGGGTCCGATCGGGCTCCTGGCCTTGACGGCTGACCGGATCTCGCCGAACGCCCTTCGCTCGCTTTTGTGATCCAGCGAAGGGATGGTGGGCCTGGCGGGCTCAGGACGGGGGCGGCCCTCGGAGGGTTGCGGGTTCCTGGTCACTTCCACCACCACCCCCGCCGGCCTCGGTGGCTGCGGTGGGGCGTCGGGCGTTTCAAGGTTCGAGGGACGAGGCGAGTTCTGGGGCATTGCCGAGGTGGAGAGATTCATGTCCCGGCCCGTCCTGATGCGGGCGGTGTATGGATAGTATTCGTTCTGTACACTGTACAATGCGGGCCGACTACAGGCTGCCCCACTCCCATCGTCCCCGGGCTGATGCTGCAGAGGGCCGCGGGACCAGAAGGGACAGGATCCCTCTCCTTCTTTCCGGCGATTCCCGCGGCGCCCCGCGGTGATACGGGCCGGGCCTGGTTGAACCAGGCGGGCCAGTCCGTAGTGGAGGCCACGCTCGTCTACAGGATCGATGGAGCCGCCCTGGCTCGATGGTGATTCCACGCACCCGCGGTGGGAGCAGGCGGCGATCGATGCATCCTGCATCCCCGCCGTCAGTCAGCTGGTATTCCACAACTCCTACACCCGTGCCTCCGAATCAAGGGTGAGCGGCCCATCAGCGTCCGGTGGACCGTCCCCGGCATACTGGCCGGAAACGAGCGCCCCGGCTGGATCGATAACTCGGGGTCGGTCTCTCGCCGTGTCATGGTTATCGAGTTCAACCGCCCCGTGGAGGCCACCGACTCCCTCATGCCCCTGAAGCTCAAGGAGGAGCTCCCTGCCCTTCTCGTCAAGGGAAACCGCGCGTACCTTGCT
Source organism: Cyanophora paradoxa (assembly GCA_004431415.1). Lineage (NCBI taxonomy): Eukaryota > Glaucocystophyceae > Cyanophorales > Cyanophoraceae > Cyanophora > Cyanophora paradoxa. The sequence continues at coordinate 19,482 of QPMI01000609.1, read as the reverse complement.
GCGATCGAGCAGTACGGCAACCAGGGGATCTGGATTGTCGTTCCTGAGTACTTCAAGAAGACCAAGGCCGAGATGATGCAGCTCAACCCCGTCCATGCCTTCCTCGGGAGCGAGAGTGTCGTCCTCCGAAGCACGGCATGGTGCCCCGAGCGCATCTTCAGGGAAGCGTTCTTCAACTGGTGCAAGGAGAACAACGTCAACAAGCCCAAGTGGGACAAGGAGCTCTATTCGACCGCATTCACAACTTGCAAGCTTGTGGTATCGGAACGTTCCGTCACCCGCATGTACAAGCAGAAGCGGATCTCGTCCCGGGTCGTCTCCGGAGTTGATGTGATTCTGCAGGAGGAGGGGTCCGGGGATTTTGCGGGGCCCGATTTTGGGGACGACCCCGGGGCCGGTCCCTCCCACGCCGGGAGACCCGGCTTTGGAGGGGATTGATTCTTTCGAGTAGAAGGGGTCCTGTGTTCAAAAAAAATCTCTTTCATTACACTACACACAGCCTCCCACTCGCACGCAATGGCCTTCCACCTCCCGGGCTTTATCACGTTCTGCGACCCGAACGCAAAGGGCAAATGTATGATCTTCTGGATCTTCCTTGGAATCATCTTCCTCTGCAATGTAATCCTGGCCGGCACCGAGATCACTCGCGCCAAGGATGCGGGCGCCTCCCAGGAGAAGGTCGCCCTGATTGGCACGCTTACGGCTGCCAACTGTGCAGGCCTGCTCCTGGCCCTCGTTAGCGTGGCCGGTTCCGCCATGGGTGGCAAGAAGGTTGCCGCAGCCCAGGACTTCTACGGCGGTTACGGCCAGGACTACTACTACTAGGCGCCACCCCATGCCCGGGCGCGGCCGGACGCCGCTCTGTTTTCTTTCTCGTTCCGAATATACTAAATTAGGTCTTTTTCGTACAACAGGCATGAGCTCACTTCACGCATTCGGGGCCGGGCGCAGGAGAGGTAGCGATCTCGCCCCCCCGGGCCCGCGCCACACCTACAACTCTCACGTCATGACCAGGGCCGAGTCGTCCTGGATTGCTGACCACATTGACGATCTCTTGGAGGTTTGGGCATCGCTGGAGCAGTTCAGGTCCAGCTGGGGGCTCCTTGATTCATGCACGTTCTCTGAGTTCTCTTCTTTCGCATTCAGGCACTCCCTGCACCACCACTTTCGCCCAGAGTCCCAGCGGGGTCACTAGCTTCAGGCACACGGCGCCCATTCCAAACGTCGGCGTCGCCCAGCCCCTGTACTTGTTCTCCTTCCTGTGGTGCATCAAAACAGGCGACACTCAAGCAAAATGGGAGGAGGCACACAAGGACCTGCGACGGAGAAAACCGGCAACCGCTGCAGTCAAGGCGGGCTTTGAGTGCCTGGCTGGAATGGCAATAGGGCCGTTCTGGGGTCCTTTCTGCCTTATCCGGGAGAACTTCCGCTAAAACTTTTTCCTGTGCCTCCTGCAGACTGTTGCAAAACATGAACATCCCAGAGCATGATGTAATCAGGGAATTGGCCGAGTTAGAGCAGATGAGCAGGCAGATGGTTGCAGGCTTCTACAGAATCGTTCCAGAAGATTCTTACAATATCTTTGCGGGAAATGTAACCCGTGTGATTCGGTTTACTACTGCAGTGAGGTTACTTGCAGAGAAGGGTGCACAGTCTGCAGCAGAGGAGAGTCACCGTCGTACCTCTGCCAGGATGTTCTGTAGGGGCCGAAAGGGGTGTAGACAAGGCAGACCTGCGCGTTCTTGCGGGGGGTGATGAGGTACCCTCCTTTCATTACGCTACCGGGGCATGCCCATGCTACGACATGAAACTCGGGGCTTCCTGGGCTTAGGAGGCCTGCCAGACCCCCGGTGCCACCTCCGAACAGGCCGTATCCTGGCGGGAGTACTCGAGGAAAACAGCGTGGATGTCAACAGTGCAAAGCGGGACAGGGGGGTGTTTATCCTGGCCAATGGGGCCAATCCGCTGGCCTGCCTTTGCACCCTGGCCTCCCCCTCCGAATCGGGATCCCTCACCGGATGGGATACCGGCTGGGGGGCCACCTACTCTGCAGATCGTCCGCTGCCCCGAGCCCCCGGCCGTCGGGGCCGTCCAGGTGGTCTCCGTGAAGTGCACCATGGACTCCAGGACCTCCCTCGAACGAGCCGGATGCCCGTCATGGCAAAACCGACAAGGTCGTTTGGAGTGTAGAGCGTTGCAGGAGTAGTATTGATCTGGAACCAGAAGCTTTGTGGCTTTGATTCTGAGGGCCGAGAGACAGGCAAAGGGGGCCACGTCTGTTGATCCGCGGACGGCAAACCTCCCCCCTCCTCTCGTACCGTGCATCACAATGGAGCTCCTAGATCCCACAAACCTCCAGACCCGAGCCCAGGAGTGGGCGAAGGACCTGAAGCAGATGAGAGAAGAAAGGGAGAGGGCAGATTTCACGCGAAACCTGGAAGCCTTCGCCCTGGACGCCGTTCTCCGCATATCCGAGGCAGTAGACGCAACCGATAACGTGCCGACCCAGAGCCTCCTCCGCCTCGCCCGGTGTTATGTCGGAAAGTGACACTATGCCAGTAGGGTTCGGCGTCAACAGGGGACCCGGGCTGCTCTGGGAACGGTGGTATGTCGCCGCAGACATTGTTGGGTCGCGTTTGGGTTGTGGCCAGGTCCTTCGTCGGAGGTGCGGTCGGTTTTTTTTTCTAAAGTCTAGAGTACCATTCGCAGTTCAATATAGCCATGGTTGAGGCCGCGTCTCTCTCCGTCCTCAACGGTCAGGGTGCTGGTGTGCCCCAGGCCCTGCCTCGCCGGGAGAACCACCCTGTCCAGTCCCAGGCCCCGAATGCCGCCCCGGGGTACCGCCCGCCTGCCGCCGCCGCCGCTGTGGCCCCCGCAACCTTCCGCCAGTCTAACTTCATGGGTTTGTACTTTTCTGGACCGATCTGGGATTTCTTGCCACCAAAACTGACACGGGCCAAACCCCCCCATGCTACTTTTACTGCCGGCTGATCTCCTGGCCGCCATCGCATCCTGTCTGCGCACCCCGAGATCGGGATCTCAAAGGGCCTGCACTCGTTGGCGCACATCCTGTACGCACCCCCCTCGGGCGGGGTGAGGCTGAAGTACTCCTTCCATTCGGGCGTGGTGTCCACGGAGGGGAACTCCCCGGATACATGCCTGCCATGGACTTCTTTATTCGGGCCTGGGAGAAAATTTGATCCCGTAAAGTCTATGTTTGGACATGTGGGGTACTGGTATTTCATATGATGGGCTCAGGTGACCGTATCATGTGAAGTTTTTGGAAAAGGGGGGTACCGGTTTTTCATATGAGGGGATTGGCCGGTTTTGGGACAGTATAAAAGAAAGCAAAACCGGCCAAGCCCCTCACACTTTTCAGCTACCATAGGGCCCACCTCGTGCGGAAGGGATCCTCGAAGTTCCTGCCCCTCCCCAGGAGCCTGGAGATGCAATTGAAGCGATCGATGGCCTCCTGAGATTCCCAGTGGATACACTCGTTCCCGCACGGATTTCGAACGTGCCCGGGCGCACACGGGACCTCCGTGCACGTGCTACCGTCCTGCCCGCAGTAACCGCAAGCGTCCCTCCGCTGGGCTGGCGGGCAGCCCGGATCCGTGCACGCCATGTTCTTGCTGGTCCCCCAGATCAAGTACGGGGGTCTCTTTGCCTGGGGGCCCCGTGGCAGTCCCCTGTTGACGCCCTTCAACCTGATCATGGCGACCCGCTCTTCTGCTGTCTGCGTGCGCTACCTCTAGCAAAGTAGCCATGTTGTTCTTGTAAAAAAATAACAGTTGGCCGAATTCAAATTCTGGACGGGGATGGGGTACAGGCACGTGATCGTAGGAGGTTTGGCCGGTTGGGTTTGGCCCGGTAGGCAGATCACTGGAAAGTTGATGGGCTCCTTCCTATCCATCCACGACGAGGGCTCCCGTGCACGGTACCTCAGGGCCGTTGCAGCGCTTGAGGACGAGCTCGGGCCCTGCGAAGACCTGCTTTCCGTGCTTTCGTGGACAGGCTCACAGATGAGGCTGTCTTCATGAGGGGAGGGCTTACCCTGAAGGAGGCCAGACAGGATCCCCTATTTTCCGAGCAAGGGGGGGTCACCTTCCTTGCAAACCGGGAGTTCGACGGCCACCTTCCAGGGGGTGCAAAGGCCCCAGAACCTGTGCAGCCCACCCCTCCGACCCTGCCGCCGGAACAGGAGCCTGTCGCACGGGCGAGGAATGGGATCACCAGGCCCCGAGGACTTACGCCAGCCTTGGGATCTCCCACCTCTCCCCGTGGACACTCCTCCTGGTCCCGACTCGGGCCTCGCTGCAGATCTTCCGCGCAAATAGGGAATGGCTCGGTGAGTACCTCAACTCCGCCGCATTTGAGCGCATAGGCAGCATTGCAGTGGGGTCCGGACTTTCGCTGTTGCGCATCCTGTCCCCGCCCTTGAAGCCTGTACTGCTTCCACCGCCAGCGCCCGAAAAGGCGGTTTTTAGGTACACGGGGGGTGATCAGGATTGGACCGTCCCGTACGGGGTCCAAAGCGTAACCATTAAACTCTGGGGTGCGGGCGGGGCACGCGCGTCGACAAACAATGGGGGGGGTGGTGGGTTTGCAGGCGGGACCCTGTCTGTCACCCCCGGAACAAGGCTGACGATTGTAGTCGGAGGCCCAGGGCTGTACGGCGGTAACTTCGGGGCTTGCCTCAGCCCAGTCTACGGCGGAGGGGGGCACGTGGTCTACCACACTTACAGCACGGGGATGGGATCTGGAGGCGGACGGTCCGCCATCCTGGAGGGTGCAGAAGAGCTCATCACTGCCGGAGGAGGGGGGTCGGCTGGAATTCAGTACGGCGGAGGGGGAGGGGGAGGTGGGCTTGTGGGCGGTGCAAACGGGTATTCGGGGTACACACACAGCGGTCTCGGTGGATCCCAGGTAGCAGGGGGCGCTGGGGGAACGGGCGGAGAGGCCGGCCAGAAATTCAAGGGCGGCAATCTCAATGCATCTGTCGGCGGCGGTGGAGGCGGGGGCTATTATGGGGGCGGCGGCGGGCAAAACGGCGGCGGCGGTGGTTCCAGCTTTGTGTCCCATTCTAGAGTGACGGGGGGCTTGACCCATTCAGGGGCAACCCCGACTCCCGCCAACCAAGGAGATGCGGACTACGAGTCCTCTGCCGGGACAGGGGGGAATGGAGGCTCGAATAACGGATCGCCCGGGTTGGTTGTGGTCTGGTACCAGCTCCTGCAGCCCGATCCTGCCCCAAAGGTTGTCTTCCGATTCAGGGGCGCCGACCAGACCTGGACTGTTCCCGGTGGCGTCACGAGGATCTCTGTTAAGCTATGGGGGGCCGGTGGAGGAGGCGGGGCATCCGGAAGCCACCAGGGCGGTGCGGGTGGCTTCGTGTCTGGGGTTCTGGCTGTTACCCCAGGTGCCATGTACACTATCATAGTCGGCGGGGGCGGCAAATCTACGGCAATCTCGAATGCGGCCCCTTATGGAGGCGGCGGCCAGGTTCAGTGCCTCACAAACTCCTCATCGGGGGGTGGCCGGTCTGCTATTCGCCTGCTAGGGGGCACGGATGATATTATTACGGCGGGTGCTGGAGGAGGGGGCGGCCATCTTGACCATGGCAACACTGGCCCCGGGGGGGTTGGCGGGGGCCTCACCGGAGGAAAGTTCTCCTTCTATTTTGCAGGCACACTGCGAGCAGGTCAACCAGGTACGCAGACAGCCGGCGGAGGTGCCGGCCACACAGGAACCGATGGCTCCAAGTACGCTGGCGGTACGATCGTGGGCAATTTTGCATACTCGGGGGGCGGGGGTGGCTCGGGGTACTATGGAGGCGGTGCAGGCTTCTATGCTGGTGGGGGGGGCTCCAGTTACTTTGGCGGACCGGGTGTGACGGGTGCCTTGACGGTTCCAGGGGGCAATGGTAACACGGGGCCCTCTGCTCCCAGAACAGATGATCTCGACTACGAGGGACCCTGTGCGGCGGGGGGTACCACGGGACCTGGAGGAAACGGGCTGGTTGTGATCGAGTTTTAGTGCTACAGGAACCTCTTCAGAACGACAAGCAGGAACATGAAACCAAAGATACCGCCTGCAATATAGAGCACCTTGTTGTCAACCCCCTTGATGATCTGAGCCTGCGTCGAGGAGGAAGAGCCGGACCCAGACCCCCCGCCCGCGACAGGGTTGAGGCTAGACCCGCCCCCCAGCTCACAGGAGAAGTTGACGTTCTCGGATCCGAGCCCCGTGAGATTGCCCACCTTTTGAATGCAGTTCCGGATGTTTGCCGTGCATGCACCGCCGGAGAGCTTGGTCAGGAGGATGGGCTCGTACCCGGGCTTTGTGCAGGGATTGTTGCCGCCCGGTCCCAGGGCCACGCACGAGGCGGGAACGATACCGCCCCGCTCGTCCTTCCCGTACATGCTGTTGTAGAGCTGCTTCTGGAACAGCCAGCACGCGCACTTGGAATCGTTGGGGTGCCCCGAGCAGTAGGTCTCGATCGCGGCGTCCATGGCCGCGTACGTCGTATGGGGATCGCGGGCGGATTTGATGTACGTGTTGGACCAGAGCGCACATCGCTGGTCCTCCAGCCTGGTAGAGCAGAAGTTGGCCATGTTGACCCTGCACCATTCCATTCCAACGCGTCGCCCGTCCTGGACGTTGGCACAGGACGCCGCACACGAGTACTGCACCTCGACCGTCTTACCCCTTCCGTACGCAGGATCGCCCCCGAAACCCCAGGATCTGTCGTACGATATTGGCGCCCAGGAACCTCCGGGAGGATTGAGGGTAGTACCGGACCAGGTCCCGTCCTCCGTTCTGCTCTTCATGTACGCCGTCCAATCCTGCCACTGGCCCGTCTCAGGGCATCCGTACCGTGCCGATATGACAGTAGGAAAGGCGCACTGAAAGGTAATGGAGCCCTGCTCACCCCCAGAGTGCATGCTTCCGGAGTTTGCACTGAGTTCCCCGAACCCTGCAGCGGACATGGCCGTGGGCGGGGTACTCTGTTTTAGCAGGGGTGCAGAAAAAGGCACACGTGGGGGGTCAAACCTCAGCCGATCGAGAGGCAGTCTGGAATACAGGAAGGGGCACAATGGCGCTCTCCCCGGTGGAATTCCGCACGAAGAAGGAGACCTTTCTCGCCGAACCAATGCGGCCACCGTACCGCCTGCTCGAGGTAGCCGTCGAGAGCACGGGCACCCTGGATATTCTACTGCGCAACACATCTCGCATGCACGAGGCCTTTGTGATCACCTTCGTGCGGTGGAGCCCGGGGTGCCCTTCATCAAGCACGCCCCTGGTGGTGCGACCCAGGTCCAGGACGACACTGCGCATCTCCTTCTCCGAAGCGCTCCGGGATCCCGAGATATACGATGTCTACATCTCGACCGCTGGGCGCCCCCAGCAGCACGTTGCGGTCATCAAGAGGCAGGAGTGGAAGGATGGGGCGAGGACACCCGGGAGCACCGTAGACGATCTCGGGGCGGCGTACGCCCTGTGCAGCCTTAAGCGGCCTAGGACCCGGCAGTGAGTTTCAAGTAGAGACAGCACGATATGTTTGGTATCACTGTACAGAACGGAGCCCTATGGACTGGGGTGCGCGATCGCACAAAAAAGCAATCTCAGCCAGGTCGAGGCGGGGGGAAGCACGGTTTGGGGCCCATCCGCTGACCAGGCAATCTAGCTGGGCGACCATTCGGGGGTGCGCATCCGTCATGTGATGCGGCCACACCTGACGGACCACTGCTAGCCTGTGTGCTTCGGGGGAGGACTGGTACGGCTCGATCCAGCTGCCCTCTGAAAGGAAGGGTCTCATGTACGCCGCAACACAGGGCCGTCGCCTCGTTCCCGTGCCCGTGCCGGGCCGGACCTCCTCTGGTGCTACCTCCAGGGCTTGCCGACCGTCGGCCACCAGGACGCGCCGGGGCTGCAGGGTCCCGTCCGAGATGGGGGCGGCGAGGTGCCTCAAGAGATCGACGGGGATGCGCAGGTCCCCGGACACCAGGGGCGCCCACTCGGCCGACCGCGACTGCATGAGGATCGGGAGCTCGGCCAGGGTCGGCATGGGAAGCAGGCCGATGGCAACCTCCGAATCGCGCCGGACGATGTAGACTACCTGGTGCCCGACGGTGCCGTAGAAGACAAGCCCCCCCTCGCGAATTTCCCCGTGATGGGATAGGTACTCGAGCTTCCTGGGTGGCCGGCAGCAGATGCCCGTGCTCATCTCCGGCGGGTTTGGTTGGGCTTAACCCCGATCCAAAGTTGGAAAGCCTGACCCCGCCAAAAAAATATTCTACCCCAGTACCAGAGACAGCCCAAGCGACAGAACCATGCCGCCGAAGTACTGCAAGCGCCCCGCCCGCCCGAACCCGTGCGAGGCCCGATAATTCCGCCGCAATTCTGCCGTAATCCCGCCGAGTTCCGTGCGAAATAGCCGAAAATGCCGTTAATTCTGCCGAATTATTCCAGATTTGCGCCAGAATTATGCCGGACCCCGCCAAAATTATGGCAGAATTGCCGAAAAGTATTTGACCCTTGGGGTACTGCGGGCGCACATGCCCCGGGGGACACGGGCGGTCCTAGCGGGGCCCGTCTGAAGGCCATAGGTTTGACCCATGGAGTGGGCATGATAGGGAGGGCGAGGACGAGGAGGTGGATGAGGAGCTCGTGGGCGCCCTCGGCGGCGGCTCCGACGCGGCGGTGCTGGCCGCCGGCGTAGAGCGCGACGAGGGCGGCGTCCCAGGGGAGGCGGTGGAGGAAGGGTACGATGGGGCCCGGCATCATGTGGAAGTAGTACGAGAAGAACTGGAGGTCGGCCACGTGCACCGAGGCGGCCTGCCCTGGATTTGGAAACTCGCTGGAATCGTCGGCCCCGAGCCAGGCGAGCTGCAGGCCGAGGTAGACGGCCGTGGCCAGGCTGGGCACGAGCACGAGCGCCCGCGCGTGCTGGAGGGCCGTGTGGGGGTACAGGAGCGCGAGGAGCGCGGCGGCGGCGGCCGGCGAGCCCTGGAGGAGGTACCGGAGCACGAGGCAGCGGCGGAGCTCGGCGGGGGGGTATCGCGCGCCCAGCCAGAGGAGGGGCCAGGCGAGGGCGTGGCAGAGGCCGAGGAGGAGGGCCTGGCGCAGCGCGCCCAGCGAGGCTGCGCGGCGACGCTCCCAGAAGGCCATCTCCGCTTCGGCGGAGGCGAAGGCCAGGCGGAGCATGGAGGGGGCGCCATTGAGCGGGGACACGCCCATGTACCCCAGGGCCTTCCACAGGAGGCGGGCGGCCAGCGAGCGGCCCGGCCGGACGGGTACGGGGCCGCCCTCCTCCTCCTCCTCCTCGTCCCTGGAGGGTGGGTACCGGTCCTCGCGATCGGGGCGGGCTACGGGGCTCGGCGGGGCGGGCCCCGCGCGGGGCGAGGGCGGCGCCGGGTGGCCCTTGATCGCGATCCCCGACGGCGCGACCCCCCCGGGGGGGTAGGGGCTCCGCCCCCGCCAGGGTGAACACCTCCAGGAGGCCTGGGTACGCAAAAGTAAATCAGGGGTACGAGCGGGGGGTCGGATAGGCGTACCCTTGCCCTTGACGAAGGCGGTGCCGGACCATGGGAAGGAAAAGGGCCCATCGGCGATCAGATCCCGCGTCTGCGGGCGGGCCGGGCATGGGCAGGCGTGTGCGATTACAATTAGATTCTAATCTGAGGATCCGGAGGGGCAGGCCTGGGCGGGGGCCGGGCCGGGCCATACGGCGCGGGTGCAGCGCGCAAGTAGAATATAAGAGGGGGAAGGCAGGGGCGGGGCGGGCGGGTTTTGCGAGGGCGGGGCCGGGGCAGCGCGCACGGCGCGGGTGCAGCGGGCCGTGTTGGCCTCCGTGTAGTACGCCATCCGGTGTGCCGTGTTCGCCGTGTCTGAGGGCAGCAGCAGCAACAGCGAGAACGTTAACGAAATTCGAAGGAAAAGGGCGCACCGCCCCAGGAAATTCGATCGGAAATTCGCACCGCAACAGCGAGGAAAAGGATCGGAAATTCGAAGGAAAAGGGCGCACCGCCCCAGGCGTCGTAGGAGCAGCGCGAGCCGATGACGCCCGCCACGAGGGGTCCCACCGCTGCGCGCGCCGGGAATCCTCTCAGAAGGGCGGGGCCGAAATAAAAGCTGACGGGCGCGACATCGATCGATCTATATGTATGTATCCGTTCCGCCGTCAACGTCAAGTGAAGTTAAGTTAGTTAGCTGATTTAAGTGAAGTTCAAAGGTTCGATAACGCAAAGTCTAGCTCTACGCACCGACGCCGGCGCGAGCGACGGAGAGCACTAGGCACGCAGAAGAGTCGGAGGCGGGCGGCGTCCCCTCTAGATCTAGCCGTCCCCTCTAGACGAAGCCGGCGCGGCGGGCGGCGGAGACGAACAAGTCAAGTCAAGTTAGGTAGCTAATTTGAATTTAAAGAGGGTAGCCAAGTTAAGTTGAGTTATGTTATGTTAGCGTTCGAAAACGCCGAGTTAGCGCACCGACGCCGGCGCGGGCGGCGAAGCCTGCGCGGCGGGCGGCGGAGACGGCGTCGCAGGCGAACTCGGAAGGCGGCGGCGGCGAGGGCGGACCCCGCGGCCGGGCGCTCCTCGTGTACCCCCGCCACGCACATCGCGCTCCAGCCTGCGCGCAAAGTCAGAATTCGAAGGGATCAGATCCCGGCGAGATCATTTCATGTCAGGGTTCGTTCAGCGCTAGCGTCCTTCTCTTAGACGAGATCGTTTATTCGGAGCAAGAAGAGGGCAGGGCTAGTTTTTCAGCAGAGCCCACAACATGACTAAAGGCTTCGAAGGCTTCGAAGTATACATGACTCGCGATCGGATCGCTCGTTTTAGATCACTTGCAAATGGACGTCGACGCACGTGCACCGCCGATGGTCTTGATCCACTCGACGCCGTGGCGCGCGGCTAGCGCCTCCAGCCTCGCCACGGCCGACCCCAGCCGCCCCAGGTCCACCGGCGGCGCCTCGTGATCCCCCGCGTCCGTTGGGACCATGGCCCCTTCCCCGCCCCCGGTGGGGGCCCGCGCCGACTCCTCCTCACCCTCGCCCCGCGGCCGCCGCTCCCGATCTCCCCCGCCTCCTCCGCGGCCCGGGCCCGGGTCCAGGATGACGAAGACGACCGCGGCGCTCTCGAAGCGGCGGGAGAGGCCGGCGGCCCAGTAAGCACCTGCAGCGGTGGGAAGTGATTATAAGCAGGGGAACTAGGAGGTGGAAAAAGAACCCGGCGCCTAGCACGCCTAGGCTCCGCCTAGCAGAAAGCTTGGCGAAAGCACGCCTAGCGAGCGCTAGGGACCGCGAGGGACCTAGCTCCCCCGCTCCCTCCCTTCCTTCCCACTACCGCGCGCCTGCAGCGGGAGGCAGTTGCGGGCGAGCCGCTCCGCCCTCGCGTGCTGCTCAGCCGCATCCTCGTCCGTCGCCCGCACCGCCGTCTGCTCCAGGTCTAAGAAATTCAATCTTGATGAAAACAAGATGGAAGGGGGGGGGGGGGGGGTACGGCACCTGGAGGTAGAAGGCGCGGCGGGCGATAACGTTACTTTATCCTCGAGCGCGCGCACGAAGACGGCGACCAGCACCGCCACTGTACCCGTGCGGCGCCGCGCGCGCGGCCTTGGTCAGGGATGGATCGAATTCGGGGGGCGGGGGGAGGAGTTTGGAGGGGGGTACGGCACCCTCGAAGCAGGGGGCGGCGAAGTAGGGGGCTCCAGCCACAGGAGCCGGCGGCGCGAGAGCGGCGCCGATCAGCGCCGAGCCAGCTCGAAGGCAAGGCGCGGCGCGGCCTGGCCTGTCCTGGACTGGCGCGGCCTGGCCTGCCAGGCTGGCCTGGCACGGGCCTTCCCAAGCTAGCCGCAGGCAGGCCTAGCTATAGGTCTAGGCCGACGTAGCCTAGGCGGACGCACCTCGAGGCCGAAGCAGGCGAGGGCGATGCTCAGGCCCGTCGCGATGCCCGCGCGCCACAGCGTCCGCTGCGGAACAGTTTCGGAACCGAAGAGTTCGGAAGAGTTAAAAACGTTTACGATACTAGACGTATTGGAACTAGATATATAAAGCGGGTGAAGCTTAGCTTAAGCTATACAGCTAAGCTTGAGGCGGCCGCGGGCTAAGCTCAACGCGGCCGCGCGCCACAGCGTCCTCTGCATGCGCCGCGCCGCGGCCCGGCCTCGGATTATTGTTCGGGCCGGGCCGGGCCGGCGGGTGAATTCGAAGCTTAAGGCGGGCTCATGAATAAGCCGCTTCAAACTCTAAACGCCAAGCCGCTCTAGGAGGGTGGCGGCGCGGGCGCGCACGCACGTTGATGACGGTGCCGGCGATCATGGAGATGCAGGGGACGCTCATGTACGTGTTCAGGCGCCCCGCGTAGTAGATCAGCGTGTGCATCCTGGGGAGGATAAGATTAGTGCACGTGGGACCGGGCCGGGGTCGCCGGGGTCGCCGGGGCCGGGGTGGGTGCGGAGAGGACGCCGTGACGCACGCGGCGAAGATGGTGGTGAACTTGGGGAGGGGTACGGTGAGGTCAGCGACAAAGGAGAGGGGGAAGGGGTGGAAGAGGGGGGGGGGGGGGGGGGGGGGGCGCACGATGATGGGGAACCACGTCTGGGTCGCGACGGGGTGCCGGCGGAAGAGGGGCACGGAGGGGACGACGGCGGTCAGGCCGGCCACGGCCAGCGCGCCTGAGTGAGGCCGGTGAGATCGAGATCAAGAGCCGGCCGGCGCTGCTTAAAGCTACTATGGCATACTTCAAGCTACTATGGGATAAGTAATATTTAAGGCTCTAGATCTACCTCCCCGTCCTAGGCCTGAGAGCCGGTGAGAGTCGGCCGGCGCGGCCTAGCCCAAGCAGCAGATCGTGCGGGGGTACGGCGCTCTAGCGACGGATCGGGCGGGAGTACGGCGAGCGGACCGAGGACGGGGAGGTAGAGCTTGCGCGAGGGTTCGTAGGCGATCAGGAGGAAGACGATCTGCGCGCGCGCGCGCGCGGCTCCGCCGTCACTCTCAGAGAATAATATTAATAAAAGCGGATCGCCTCGTCCCGGCACGCTTGCCTGGACCAGCATGGCGCAAACTGTTTAACGGAACCTTTATAGCCCTATTTATTGTTTGATGTAAAGGAAAATTCTCATTCTCAGTACATCGAATAAGGCTTTTGATTTTGCTTTATCCCGCTTGATTGTACAGATTCGAACCTGGACGAGCATGGCGCAGATGGCGACGAGGCCGTTGATGCCCATTCGCAGGAGGCTCTCCGCGGCGTACTCGGCTCGGAACGCGGCCTCCAGGGGGGGGTCCAGGAAGCTAAGCGAGACGGGGTGCGAGGCGCCGTCGAGGAGGCGCGGGTCCTCGCCCAGCGCCGCGCTGATGAAGGCCCGCCGCTCCTCCCGCCCCGCCTCGCCCCCCGCCGTGCGCCACGAGCGAGCGGACGTCGACCGCGCCGTGCGGCGCGTAGTCGAGCCGCCCCCGGCCGGGCTCTCGCGATCGGTCGCCAGAGCGCTAGCCGAGAGGAGGGAGAGCCCCGAGCGGGGGGCGCCGGCGACGGCGACGGCGCGCCCCCACGTCGAGGGGCCCTCCCGCCTGCCCCTCGCGACCTCGCGATCGCTCCGGCTGCTGCCGCCGCCCTCCGAGGGGCTGGAGCCGGGGCTGGAGCGGGGGGCGCCCCGCTCCCACCGGTACCCGTCCGCCAGCGCCTCGCGGGCCGCCGCGAGCTGCCGGCGGCCCAGCGAGCTGCCGGCCTCGCTGGCTGCGAGGCCGCTGGAGTCCCGCGAGGCGCGCCTGCGAAGCGAGGCCCCGGCCCCCGCGCCGGCGGCGGCGGCGGCGCCGGCGCCGGGGGCGGCGGTGTGGCCGTACGCAGGATGGATTGGGAGCTCCAGCTCCAGAGGCCCAACTGCGCACACGCACGTATGTATGCGGCCCCGCGCAGTTAAACGTTGGCCCCGCGATCGGCCCCGGCTCCACTGCACGCTCGCGGCGCACCGGACATTGATGCGATGCCGCCGGAGCTCGAGAGGGAGAGCCCCGGGCCCGCCACCACCAGCTCCAGGTCGCGCTCCGCGGCCGCCTTCCACCCGCCGAACACCATGGCCAGGCGGCTGCTGGGGCGCTGCGGGCGGCCCCCAGGCGCGGGCGCCTCCGCGGCCGGGGACTTGGCCATGGGGGGAATGGAGGGTGCATCGGGCGCCGGCGGGGCGGGCGTTGCAGCTGGGAGCGAGGGTCCGCGCCCGGGGCCGGGGGCGCCTGCGCCCTCGTACGTATACGCGTGCGCGTGCTGGCCGTGAAAGGCCATGTCCATTCTAAACCAGGCTCTTGCTCGGATGATCGAGCTCACCGGTGCGCATAACGCCGCGCACCGCGCATCCCCGTCGACGTTGCTGCTCTACGTATACAGGCTTTCGTCTCGAAGGCCTAGGATGCTCGCGCGCGCCGGAGGCCAAGCTGTAGCTAGGCTGATCCGATGATCTCCAGCCGCCGAGGCCTAAGGTCGTTCCGGCGCAGCTGCAAGCTCGCGACTCCAGAGGAAGATGCCGCGGTACCGGTACAGCGGCGCGGGGCCGCGGGCCAGCGCGCGGCGCCGGCACGTATACGTACGCGGCTGCAGATGTAGATGTCGGCTTGCAGGCTATAGCCTATAGCTAGGCCTAGGCTGCTGCAAAGCCGGCCGGCGCCGCGGGGCAGCGCCGGGGCTTCGAGAGCTCCGCCGGCGCGCGCCGCGCGCGCCGAGGCCCGAGGCTAGACAGATCGATGCGGAGGCTTTGCGATCGCCGACGAGCCTCGGAGTCGAGAGCTCCGCGCCTGGTCCAACTTTTTGGCAAAGCCTGGTCGATGGCCAAAGCCTCGGAGCTCCGAATCGCCTCCGATCCCCGCGGCCGGGCCCTGCGCGACGTCGTTTCGGCAGCTGCGCGCGGCAGCTGCGCATGCAGCGCACGCACCGCGCACGCGTACGCGAAATTCGTCTCGAATGCATGAGTCGATCCATCGCGCGCGTCCGATCCGAATTCGAATCGGACCCGCGCGCGCGTCCCCGAATGTCGAATCACGCGCGCGCGCCCCCGAATGCCGAATCAGCTGCTGAGGCTGCTGAGCTACCGTAGTACTATTACAGAAGCCGTTTAGCCTGTACCCGGGTCGAAATGCAAACCACCATCGCGATCGCGACGGTCCAGTGACTGAGCGGCCCCAATGCCGCCCCATCCAGTTTCCCAATCATGTATCCCTCGAGGGTGGTGGGTATTGTATTTCAGCGTGTGGGTACGCATTGCGCGCAGTATATATATAGCCGCACTCCATGGCCACTGCAGCTGCATGCAGCTGCGCGCTCGGTGCGCTGGCGCCGCCCCGGCCGCACTCCACATGCAGAGCTCTCCCTTACGCTTGCGTGCGCTCGGCGCGCGCCGCGCCCGCTCATGATCGGAGCGATCCGCTAAGCTTAAGCTTATTGCTCGCACGTGCACAGAGGGGACGCGGCAGCTGCAGAGAAGAGAGAGCGCGCGCCATAGTAGCTACAGCTATGCATGCGCGCACGCGCGCCTAGGCCTCGTCCCGAGGAAGCCGTTCGCTAACTTTGACAATATCGATATCGCAATGAATTCGAACATGTATTCGCGCGCGCGTACGTCCGACATGGATTCACCCGCCCTTGGCCTCCTTGGCGTCGGGCTGCGCCTTCTCCTTCTCCTTGTCCTTCTCCTTGTCCTTGGGGCCGGCGGGCCCGTCCCGCCGCACGGGGTGCGCGACCTTCACGACCACAGCCACGAGCCGCAGCCGCTGGGCGTCCAAATCAGTCAGTAAACGCGTGCGAAAGGAAAGAAAGAGAGGGGCGTAAAAGCGCACGCGAACGAAGTCGGCGACGACGACCGGCTTGACGGTGAGCTTCGTGTTCAGCTCGCCGGTCTTGCAGCCGAGGACCCGCGCCAGCACCTGCGCGGGGGGTATGACGGCTCGAAAGGGGGGTACGTACGTGTACGGCGGGGCGGGGCGGGGCCGCCGGCTTCGCGCGCACCACGTCCCACTCCTGCTCGCCCCGGTCCGGGTCCAACCTGAGGAGTGTCTTCCTTACGTCCGAGCCGCTGACCTTGCCGCTCCCCCGAAAGTCCAGGGCGCTCAGCTGGTCCTGCGGGCGAGTGGCGGGGCACCGGGCACGTACGGCGCCTCAGGCGAGGGAAAGAAAGGGAGGGGTACGAGCCCAGCCCGGGGGGGGGTACCTCGATGGCGGCTAGGAGCTCAGAGGACTCGAGGGCGTGCTGGTCCAGTAGCAGCTCGAGGAAGCGAAGCCGGCCCGTCCGCCCTTGCTGCGCACCGGGGGGTACGGGGTCAAAGATGTTGGGGGGGGGGGGGGGGGGGGGAGGGGGGGGTGGACCAGCCAGTCGATCGGGGCGGGAGGCGGGGGCGGCTCCGGCGGGTGGGGAATCAGGTCGAAGCAGTGCAGGCGGTCCCGCCCGGGTACGTCCTCGTCCATCGCCTGTCCCCGGGGGTACCGTAAGGGGATGCGAGGGGGGATACACGAAAAGTTGAAGTGGGGGTTACCGCGCGGAGGGCGGCGAGGTCGTGGGCGGACTTGAGGGGGAAGTAGTCGCGGAGGGCCCCCGCCAGGACGTCCTTCGGCGTACCCCCCGGGTGCGCCTCGTCGATGGTGACGAGGAGCGAGCGTACCCCCTCCACGAAGGCGCGCACGTCCTGCACGTTCTCGGGCACTGCGTCCGCTGCCCCTCCGTCGTCAGCTCAGCTCAGCTCAGCTCAGGTGAGCTGGGGGGTACGGGTACCGGCAAGCGCGTCGCGGAAGGTGGCGAGCTCGGGCTCCGTCGAGCGCTCCGCGGCGAAGTGGACGGCGTACGCCACCTCGAGTCGCTCCCGCTCGTCGGGGTACAGGGCTTGGAGGGCGTTCGCCAGGTGGTGCAGCATCTGGGCGCGGTGCAGGGCCGGCCCGTCAGCCGAGCGCGGGAGGAATCAAGGGGCGAGGAATCAAGTCTGAATTGGTCTGATCTAGACTGATCCGTCGGACCTTCTCCTTGGGGGCGGCCCTCTTGGCGTCGTAGGTCGCCTTGATGATCTCGAGGAGGGCGCGCCGCTCCGGCCGCACCCGCCGCACCCGCCCCGCCGCCCGCAGGTGCGCCGGCACCTGAAGCACGGATCAAGTGCCGAGGATTTGTCTAGGCCTGTCTAGGAAGCCCCCGCACCTGGGGCCGCGTCCCGAGGCCGATGACGGGCCGGCCGGAGGCGCCGTACAGCGCCGGGCCGATCGTCAGGCGCCGCAGCTGCGTTCGAATTCAAAAATTCGAATTTGAAAATTCGAAGTCGAGGTGGAGGGGGGTACCTGGTCGAGCTCGTCCATGAGCATGCGGGCGATCTCGGCGGACGATTTCCCCCCCGGGTTCGCCTCGGCGGCCTCCTCTGGCCCCCCGCGCGCCGTGGAGGCGGCCGTCCGGAGGCTCATCGCCGGCAGCAGGCCCGCCAACGAGGCCATCGAGGCCGGCACAGAGCGGGCCCCGGCGAGTCCGGAGGAACGTTCCTCCCTCCTCGAGGACGCCACCGTCGTCTCTTCCAGGGCCCGTGCAACTGACCCGCCCCCATCCTCCTCCTCCTCGCCCTTCCCGGCCGCCGCGGCCGCAGTCGCCGTCGCCCCGTCGTCGCCGTCGCCGTCCAGGGAGAGGGCGGGGACGTAGAGCGGGGCCGCGTGCCAGTCCGGGCGCGGCGAGTGCCTGACAGACAGTGAACCGAAGCCGGCGGGGTCCCGGTGGGGCGGGGCGGGGCGGGGGGTACGCACGCGACGCGGAGCGTGTCCTCCCGCAGCTTCTCGCGGTACTGCGAGCTCACCTGAGGCACCCCGGCTCAGATCGGATCGGGCCGGATCGGATCGGATCGGGTCAAATCGGGTCGGGCCGGACCTGCACGTGCTCCTCCTTCTGCGGCGGGCGTCAAGTAAGAAAGAAAGGAAGGGAGGGAGGTTGGACGGACGAGGGCGTTGAGGGCGCGCTTCGTGAACTCGAGGTGCCCCTTCAGCTTGTTGTTCTCCTCCACCTGTTAGGGCCCGTCTCTTTCTGTGTTTCGTACTATATATGATTCTACTGAGTTCTATCAGTCCAGCTCGGTAATCTCCTCCACCTGTTTGTTGGTATCTAAGCCCCGGGGGCGGGGCCGCAGCGCTCGCCCGCCCGCCCGCCGTCGGCGCGCCGGGGGCGGGGCCGGGGGCGGGAGGGGGGGGGGGGGGAGAGAGGGGGTGGGGCGGGGACAGGGGCAGGGGAGCAGCGCTCGCTCGTTCGCTCGCCTTCGCAGAGAGCTCATTTCTATGTTTTGCTCTATCTATTTCTATGTTTAGCTCTATGTTTTTATGTTCTAGATAGATAGACAGAGCTCGACGTGCAGGCGCCAGGCGGGCGCGCTGGCTCGCCTTCGCGGAGAGGTCGTCGAGGGCGGCGAGGAGCTTCTTCTTGGTCGTCTCCAGCTCCGTCCCCAGGTGCTCCAGCTCCTGCCGCACTGCGAACGAGGCGAGCGAATCCGCGTTAGGGAGGGGCGGGGGGGGGGGGGGGGGGGGGGGGGGGGGGGGGGGGGGCGGAGGGGGAGGGAGGGAGGGGGATAAGGAGGAGGAGGAAAGGGCGGGGGTAGGAGGAACAAGAGTGAAGCGAAGGACCCTGGGGGCGGGGGGAGAGAGGGGGGGGAGGGGAGCGAAGCCCATGTTCTAGCTTAAAGTGCAGTACCCACCGGACCTAGAGCCCTACCCCTTCCAAGGCGCCCGGGGCCGGGGCCGGGGCGGCAGGGCAGGGCGGGGCGGAGGGGCGCACTCTTCTCGTCGCGGGAGGCGAAGTCGCCGACGGCGTTGCGCTGCGCGTCGACCTCCGCCCGCCGCTCCTTCTCCAGCGCCTCCGCCTCCTTCAGCAGGCCCACCTGAGGGGAGGGAAGGATTGGAGGGGTGAGATAGATAGATTCAGAGGAGAGTTCAGAAGATGGGGCGGGGGAAGGAGGGCGGGCGCCGAGGCTGGGGAGGGGCCGGGCGGGCGGGCGCGGCGCACGAGGGTCTTGTTGTTCTCGTGGTACTCGCGCCACTTGGCCTCGAGGTTGTCGATGGTGCGCTGGGCCTCCGCCGCCTCCCCGCGCATCTCCTCCTCCCGCCGCCGCACCCGGATGAACTCCGCCTCGTACCACTCCACCCGCTCCCTGCGGCGCCGGCGTCGACGCCGTCAGAATTGATCGAGGCTTCCAAGCAGAAATCTCTAAGCATCTCTAAGCATTAGAGCCTTTAATCCTCTTGCTTCGTCTCCTTCTAAGGGCGCACTGGAGGGCGCGGAGGTCGCGCGCGTGCTCCTCGCGGATGCCCTCGACCATAGCCGCCGTCTCCTGCTGGATCGTCGCCAGCCGCGCCTTCAGCGGCACCGTGGAGGAAAGAAAGAGGAGTCAAGGAGAAGAGGAGGAGGGCGAGAGAGAGTTTCAAATTCGAATTTGAGAGCTGGAAGGAAGGAAGGATATAGCTTGGAGGCGGAGTCGCGGTAGTGGTC